>VCJN01001835.1:0-147500 GCA_006384855.1 Tetraselmis striata
CACTTCAGGGGCACTTCTGGAGGCGCAGCTTGGAGCCGCGGGTAGCAGGGATTAGCTGTGATAGTATTCGCGTGACATTTCCAGCAATGATCATACGCCAGCCACCCGATCGTCCGGCAGTGGTCGTCACTGGACTTGTATGACGCAATATACAGAACGGACAACCTAGTTCCCCCTTGCATGGCCCGTTTGGCAGCGGCTTGATCTTGTCTATAAAATGTAAAAAACGTTGGCACAGACGTTTCCGCGGGAGCAATAAGAGTGATATCATCCCGTGCGCGCTGTGCAGACAGAAATCGTCCGCGCCGCACTGTGTAATGCAGCATACTTTAAAACAGCAATGATATGGCAGGCTACTGCCAGCGTAATTACATAATACATCACGTAGTTATTGGGGCCACGCCTGTTCACAACAACGCTGGCCACGTCGCTAGAGGTCCTGCTCCGCTGTGCCGGTACTGCCCATCACGGCCTGGCCCGACTCCAGGAAGCTGCCATGCGACGGCTGCACTATGGTCAGGCTGTCGAGCCGCGCGCCGTCCTGCGCACGGATCTGCTCCCACTGCAGGTGCGTCCCGTTCTGCGTGGGGCCACGCGCGCCCAGCGTGGCGAATAAGCACAGGAGGGCGGGCACACGGGATTGCGCGACCAGGGCGTGTGCTCCGTGGGTGTGCCCGTACGTGAGCTGCGCTGGTATGAGGTGGTGTACAAAACAGCTGCAGGCAACCTCCCAAAACTTGGACGGAAAATGTGGCACCTGTGCCAGTATGCCCTGCTCACAGAAAACCCCGCGATGCAACAGCTGAGCTTAACGGCCCAGGCGTCAGTATTGGGGCTAGTGTCGCACACACCGAACTTATCTCGTCTGCCCGACCAGCGAGTCTGTCGGCATGATTGTGCTGGGAGCAGAGGTGGCAGCCTGGCGGGGCGCAGGGGCGTATCTCATGCTGCGGGGCGCGGCGGGCCTCCACCCGCGATACCGGTGCGAGGTACTAGCCGGGTAGCGATGCGGAGCATGGGCGTCAGATCATACATTCCGCTTCGCCGTACTTATGTTCTACAAAGCTGCTGATCGCTTCTACAGTAATCATAACTACGTGAATATTAACACGGTATTAACTTTAAATACACGGGCGCAATCAACACGGTAATTGCACGCGAATATCTTGTTGAAGGTGACAGGGGAATGGTGGGGGGAAGGGGTGGGATGGGATGGGATGGGATGGGATGGGATGGGAGGGGGTGCACCATGATGGAAAGGCGCCCGTAGCCCAGCAGCTGGTGGTCGGTGAATCTCAGCACGCTCCACGTCTCCTGCGTAGCGTACAAGTTGTCACACAAATTCAACGCACCGTGTCAGTCGCGATTGTGAGTACGGGACGCTCGGCACGTCTGGTGGTGTATTGGGGCCACGGGTGGAAGCGATGGCAATGTCATGTTTGGTAATTAATAAAACCGAATACAAAGCATAGGGGGGAGGGGGTTGAGAAGTGAGCGCGGGCTGTTGGCGCCGTAATGGACGGAGGAGTGTCGCCATGAGAGGGGAGACGCTCGTCACAGTCGCTGCGGTTGTGTAAACCGGCGGGTTGCGGCGAATGGTGGACCAGTGGGACTGCTCGCAGGCACTACTCCAGGTTGCCGCCAGGCTCCACCAGCGGTGCTGTACTATTATCTGGCTCTCACCTCCTCCCCAAAGCCGTCCATTTTGTACTGGCCGCCCTTTTTCACACCCGCGAGGCCGTTGGTGATGTGCACCGTGGCGCGCGGCGCGAGTAAGTGGTCCTGTGGGGGCTGCCCAGCAGCTCCGCGATCGACGTGCCGTTGCTTGCGCGCGTAGGCTTCCGGCCGTCGTCGCCCAGCACCCCGACGCTAGGGCTGCCCACCCCCGGGAGCTCGCGGTCATCGAGCGGGCTCGCCTTGCGGCTGTCCGCCACCACGCCCCTCAGCGACGGGAGAACCTCGTCGCGCAGCAGCTCCGTCCTCAGGTTCGGGCTGGCTTCAGGAGCGACAGCGCGGAGTAGTTGGAGGTCAGCGGGGAGCGCAGCTCCCGGGCTCCCACTGGAGCCGGCCTCTTGCGCCGGATCCCCTACACCGGGAGACCGCCAATCATCGGCCAGGACCGCTCATATGCGTGCATGTGACCTGCAAATATGAGGGCGCCTTGATGATGCCTCAGTCCATCCCCACGTGCCCGGGGCGCCAAGATACGGGCGGATGGTTTCAGAGCAGGCAAGGCAGCAATGCAATTGGCACCACCAAGACAGCAGTGGCAACTGGCACTACCATGCTACGGGTGATACCGCGGACACAATAAAAATCGCTACAGATAGTACGAATGAGAAGCCGCCCTGCACGCCAAGGCATGATGCTGGCAAAGCCTATTATTTCATCGTTATTAATTATCATTATTAATTAGTATGACAAATTAAGATTGATAAATAAGATTAAGATAGTTCATTGTTGTTAAGATTAAGATAGATTCAGATGGCAAATGTTAAGATATGCGATTTTTTCTATTTCTTATTATTATCCATGAGATTATCATATAAGATTTCAGTTTCTTACAATTAGATGTTATAAATATATAATACTAGGTAGAGCATTACGGGAGGTGGCAATTAATTAAACGGCGGTACCTGGCCGCGTTAAAATTTCCATTCTTTTAGCGCTTATTCTATTTCTATTCTATTATTCCGCTATTCTACTCTACTTATGTTTGCAATACAACGAAGATGTATCTTTCAGTTTTCTTTCAAGAAAAGTCGAATTATCAAGACACTATCTATTACTTTTCTATTTGCCGAACTTGTATCCTAATAAAGTGGTCAGTTCGTATTCACTATATTTATGGATACATATATCCGCTGCTTATTTTCGACACAGTGGGTATTACTATTATTTGCCAGCATGCAACCACCATCATAGACGAAATAACAGCTAGGTGGAATGTCTTAAAGCACAAGTATGCACATAAACACATTAGGTAGGACACCGCTCAATATCGAGCGTCAGGTGTATATACTCAATGGCATGCTAGTTTTGCGCCAGCATCTGCCATCCATTTGTTGTTGGGAATTGCAAATAATGTATAGCCCCCCCCCCCCCCCCCTTCTCTCCCTCAATCTCGCCCTCCCCCTCTCTCTCTGGCTCTGCTCCACTGTCATTGCAGCCACCACCACCACTGCCTCCGATCTCCCCTCCCTCTGTTTCTATCACTCTTTCACTCTCTCTCTCTCCTTTCCTCTTTCCTCTCTATTTCAGTGTCTTTTTGTCGTTCAATTGAAGGTATTGTACGCGCCCTGCGACTCTCAGCTACCATCCTGCCTTGGATGCGAGGGTGGACACCAGCGGGCCACGGCGGTGGTGGGGGCGGAAGAAGGAGGAGAGAGGAGGGGGGGGGGGGGGGGGGTCGCACCACACAGGTAGAGGTCGACGCCATAGCGCAAGAACAGAAACTCTAGCGCTCTCCGGACCTGTCAACACAGGAAAATTACTTGTTTTGCACATCCACACTGAAGTGCTCGTGTTGTATTCGCGTTTTACTCTGAATTGGTTGCGCGTTTAAAATTGATTCCTCTTTGCCGAGGAAGGTGCCGACCTTGCTCGTCGGGGACCCCATACCCTCAGACTGCATGTAATAGCCCCGGGTGAACACATCGAACGTGAGCGTGGCGTCTTTAGCCCGGAGTCCCGTTGATTCGGGAATGAATAATTCCGTTGTTCTTAATAATGAAGAATTGAACTTGGATGATCCAGCTCGGCGGGGCTCTAGTGTGCTGACGAAGGCGGCAGCGCACCTTGGACTCTGGCCTGTTGCAGTCCCGACCGCGGCCACTGTTGGTGCAGTACAGCGGGCGGTGGCCGTACACGATGATCCACGGCTGCTTGTCACGGAACCTAGCGAAGCGGTGCGCGAGTGGCATCAGGCGAGGAGCCAAGCTGATGGATGCGCTGATGATAGCGGCGCTAATATGTTCGCAGAGGGTTTGGGAAGGGAGAGGCTGGGGCGGAGGGGGTACGGTGGGGTTGGGGGCTGATGAGGTTAGGCTGCATTGCAAACCTGTTGGCCTTGGCGAGGTCCGCCGCCAGCCAGCTGAGCTGCGCCTTCGCCAGGGCCGCGTGCTCTGCGGGGGGGGGGGGGGGGGGGGGGGGGGCGGGTACCAAGCCACGAGCAGCAGACGTCATCACCGAGCGCGCGCCCTCCCTCAGCCCATGCCAGCAACACGGCGGCTACCAAGTGCCGCCGCCACCTGCAGCCGGCCTCACCCTTGTTCGACCCGGCCATGATGTACACGTCCAGCGCCAGCGAAACGAAATGCACCTGCCCCGCATCCCACGAGTACCAAACGTCCTCCGCGTGCTGCACCGGCATGCTGAATCTGGGAAGAGTGCGCACAAGAAGAAGCAAACATTAGTGCTCAATCGTGGAGCAGGGACCATACCATTGAGTTGGGCCCCTATGCCAAAAAATAATAAGTGTTATGCACCATGACAGTGGGGATTCTGCGCTGGATTGCTTCGGGCATTCATCAGGAATATTTTTTGCTTTCTCTTTCATTACGCGCACGTGTGTGGGGGTCCAAAACAACAATTCATAGCGGACACAAAGCGTGGATACGGTACGGATAGCTACATTGCGCTCGGCACATCACCATCACACATCATCGGCTACATCATTGCCGGCCCTGTTGTTCCCAGCTCGCGGCCCTGCGCACCCACCCACCTGGCCTTATATTGGGCGAACATGCTCCGGCGCTCGTGATTGCCGGGCGCAGTCATGTAGGGCAGCTGGGTGGCAAGAGCCCCGATCTTGCTCATGAACTTGTCGCCGTTTCGGCCGTTGTCCTGATGAAGGTCGTACGCTGCACAGAAGGCACGCCGGTGGAGAGTTTAGGGCAGGCATGGGGGAGAGGAACGGGTAAATAGGTGTGCATCAAAGTATGAATCATGCCTTTAAGCCACTTACAGCCCCATGTAAGGGTTAACTCCCATTCTCTCTCTCTCTCTCTCTCTCTCTCACACACACACACACTCGCATTCTCACTAGCTATATATACATGTATATCCCTATGCATAGAGATATGTATATGACGCACAAGTTCAGCTCAAGCTGCACCGCCACTGCTTTGCACATCGATCATGTGGCATGTGACGCACCTATGTCTCCAAGGTGAAGTAGAGCCGTGTAGTTTCTGGAAGCCACCTGGAAAAGTTACATTTGATGGACGCCAGCATGGTGTCATCCCAGCGTGGCGATGCAAGCCATTTGCACCGCATGGGGCAGCGCATCACAGCACGACATGGGGTCAATCGAGAAGTAAGCGCGCACCTCTGCGCTCAACGCTGCAAAGGTTGGCTCGCTCCCGACGTTGGCCATATCGGCAAACACCTGAATAGTGGCATGTGACAGCTGAGAAGCAGCGCCGATTGCGCCCTGGCATGAGGTGCCCATGCACAGCCATATTGTGACGCCCAATGCCTGGGCCAGTAGCCAAGCTGCTCACCAGATAGTTGCTGATGGATGGGGCCGCGGCATCAGCCATGGTGGTGAACGTCGACAGCGGTCCGGCATTCCGCTTGTACCTTACAAAGCACGCGTACTGCGTCGCGGGCTTGAGGCCAGTCATGCGCGCGGAGTGGATGTACGGCCACCCGGTCTTCCTCAGCTGCCTGACGACTTGCGCGCGCAGCACGGACTTCGACCTGCCCGATGGGAGCTGTCTCCACATCAACCTGTTCGCCACCTCCCAGTACACCAGCTCCGCGCCATCCTCATCCGCCATGAACCAGGTGGCGGTGACCTCATGGGCCGCGCGCTCGCCAAAGGCAAGGTGCACCTGCGCGACACGATAACCCGCTCAAGTCGAAAATAGCACGATGCTCCTCCCGGCGCGAATGCCACTCTCGCAGCTCGTCGCCACGCTCGATGGCGGGACAAGAGGCTACCGCTACCTGCAAGTTATGTCGGTGAGCCGCCTCAGCCGCGTCATCGGCCTGTGTCCCGCTCCGCCCATCGACGTGAAAGATCAACGAGCAGGCTGCGACAGTATATAGAACAATCACAAGCACTGAGAGGCTGGGGTGCATGCGCATTGTGTCAGCACCGAGGCGCTGGCGGGCGGACTTGTCAGTCGTCTCGGGCCAACCAAATCGTGACAACGCCTATGACCTGCTCTGATTATTATGTTCGTCTCTTACGACGCCCCGTGGGTGAGGACGGCCGCCGACGCTCTCTTCATCCGCCAGACAGTCGAGGGATAACTGATCGCAGCATATACAATGCTTAGGCGATGCATGAAATCGATAAGTATGTGTGGCCAGGGTGTGGCTCGAGACTGTGGCGTGGAGGTTGTGCCCCAACTGGTGTGGCGCCGGATGCTGTTCGCTCCAGCCGGGTCGGCACGATCGCACGAGCACGGCCAGATCGGGTGAGAAATGTAATATGGTGGTTACCTGTAGCCGCCACCCGGTGGTAATTCTGAACCCGTGCTACACTCGTGGGTAAAAACCCAGAACACGGGTACGGGAAGTCAATGATATAAATCCTTATTTTTTTTTACGAGTACAATATGAGGTGATTACATGAGCTAGACGCAACATTCAAGAAATCCACACAGAAATCCAGAAGGAAATCCTTTATTACAATAGCTCTACTATACTTGCTACGACCTACGTCGCTACGACCTCGGGACAAATAGTCGCTACTACCGGGTACCTCCTGGGTGCTTCGATACTTACATTTAATATAGTACGGGATAGAAACTTGTCGGTTGAAAACGTTACCGGTACGGGACTCGCGTCGCAGACGGGATTTGTCGCAGCCGGCGCGCCAGGCCGTACAGGGTAGCAGTAAGTAAGCCGCAGATGATACCGCCCGCTAAATAAATAGCTCAAAATTCAATGCTCGCTACTTGCTGGGTAGGGGCTATGCCTGATGCACTGATGACCCTAATACCGCCAGGTACCTGTAAATACTCTACTCGTCATCGTCTCGTCAGCATCGGTCGTATCTTTGTCTACAATGAATGCGATCATATTAGTCCGGGCATAAGCCGGGGTTGTGCATGATTGGGCTGATGCTGCACAAGTGCACGTTATGATATTTCAGCATGCAATCGAATGTTTAAAGGGTGGGGAGGCTGTTTCCACAAAAGAAGCGCCATAAATTTATTTATGGCTAGGAAGGTTCAGTGAAAGGGGGGGATGTTGGAGAAGGAGGCAGCAGGGCGGAGGCGGAAACGGGAGGGCGCTGCCGAAGGCATCGAGCTAGAAGATGGCAGACAAGCTGTTGCTGGTTGTCCTAAATAGCCTTCCGGTAGGGAGCGCATGGCTCGCGGAATACGGGGCAGCCCGTATTGAAACCCAATGGCACCGTCCACCTAACCGGTTAAAACGACTAACAGACCGTACCGGTCGCACTAGGACATTTAAAATCTTAGGAAACCCCATAAACACGTTCAGGTTATTTCAACATGCAATCGAGTCAAGTTTTGCCAATTTACACGCGGTTCGTTTACGACTGCGAGCGCGGGCAGTCGGCTTGCGTGCCGACCAGACGAAGGCGGAAGGTGTATTGATTTGCGAAAGGAGTCTCACGCCGACAGGTTAAGAACCTTGATTGAGGTGCATGCGCATAATAGACACGGGAGATGTTGACGGCGCGAACGTCGGCACGACATAGGCCGGACATGTCGCGGTATTAAGACGCCGTCTCCCGACGGCGCCCTACATCATTTGCCGCGCGCCGTGGCGGCGTAGTGCGGCACGAGCCGGAATTGCAGGCCAATAGGAGCGGCCAACTTGGCGACGAGTGCACAGCACGGCAGCGGCACATGCAAAAGTAGGATTGTTAGGGTCTGTTCCCCAAATCCTACATGTGCATGCACCGATACCCTCACCATTGTTACATGTACCATTTGCATAATACTTGTAAACCATCCCCAATATCTTTACGACTATACTCGTATGCTTGCATGCGCCCAATGCCCGAGGGTGATCCCCGCGGCCCACAACTGTTATACTACATATAGTGCCATCTGACTGCTACTGCCAGGTCATCCGTGACCTCTAGCCCGATCTGCCACGACCTGCCAGTTATAAGCGAGCGGCCAACCGGCATGTAACTAGAATCCGTCTGCTCAAACCACTTGTCCTTGTCTAAATACCGCACTGCACTACTGTACCTCACATTGGTTTCGCTGAGCTCTGGTTCGAACCCATGACGGCAGCCCTCCCTGCTTCCGCCGCATGCCGGTTACTACATGTAACCGCCGCACTCCCCCGGCTCATTTTCCTCTGCTCCGTCTTCCCCGGCTGGACCCGCCATGCCTGATGCCATGCTTGTCGACTAGGCAGCTGCCCGCCAGGCCGTCCACGAGTATTTCCTTGTCGAGCTGGCGAAGGGCAAGACCCGCGCGCCCAACAACGACCTGCCCGCCTCATGTCGCATCCTTAAGCGTCGCGACCTGCGTCAGCTTGTCCGCTTCCCGACCGACCTGCGCGAGACCATCGCGGGCGTGTACTGAACCTCAACCCTCGAGTCATGGCTTACCCGTCAATTCGAGCCCCAGTCCGACGTTGGCATGGCCTATCGCGACCTTCTACTCGCAACCCCCGAGGGCGAGCACGAGATAGCCACTGGTGTCTTCGCTCCCACCAGGTCCAACGGGCTCGATGACTTCACATCAAAGCTCGTCGCCTACTTCTACGCCAACGCGCACATGCATGGACTCGTCGTGCGCCACTGCAACAAGCTCCACATCTCCCACCGTGACCCTCTCATGGCCGCCAAGTCTAACGCCGAGCTTGCTCAGCTCATCCGTAGGGCGTTCGACGTCATCCCGGCCGAGCAACGCTACTCGGAGTACACCATGGCCGGCGTCATCCTCGCCGCCATCCCCGACTCGGCTTTCAACGCCCTCGAGGCTGCCGCCCGCCGCGCCAACGAGTAGCTCGACACCTGCGAGACTGTCCTGCGCCAGCTCGAGGCCGCCAACTTCGAACACAATAGTTGCAACAAGCGCCCAAGCCCCGCCGACCCCAACAAGACCGACCCGCCGAACAAGTACATCCGCCCCGGCGCTGGCCCATTTCTTCTTGCCACTGTCCCGCCCCCCCTCTCCCCCCCCCCCCCCCCGCCTGTCCCCACTGCTCCCACTGCCCCGTCCGGGTATGCCCGCTACAAAGGTCCTTGCGACACCTGCCAAGGACCACATTCTATTATGAAGTGCCCCGTGGCCTCGCCTGCCGACAAGGAGGCCTGGCGCCAAAAAGTGGCCACCTCCAAGGCTGCCAAGGCTGCCACTGCCTGGATTGATGAGATGTCCCAAGAACGCAAATGCCGGTTTGGGGCGGGCTGTGATGAATCGTACTGTAATTCAGTCGATTTTCATCCGGTCTCGCCGTGTATCCCTGAACCCGATGCCCGCTATGTGCTTGGCCGGCCCCCAAACGAGCAACAAGCCCCTATGAGTGCGGTCGAGCAATATCCGACGTCTGCACTCCGTGTAGTCCCCTCTTCCGGTCACGAACTGCCGGTCGAGTCGGAGCACCTGCTGCCATCGAGCGCGCATGCTGCCTGGTTTATGCTTGCCTCCGCCGACCTTGTCATGCTTGCAGACAATTGGTCTGCAAGACTCTCTATAGCACCGAACGCTGTGCCGCGGTTAAGCGCTATAGGCGCCGCAAATAACCTGCCAAACGCCGTGATCAACGCAATAATGACCGGCCTGACCCTTGCCCGCCTGATTGAATTGCGTGTGATCGTGGCGAATTTGCGCGATTAAATTTCTAGTACGGCCCCGGTCACCCTAGCTGCTTCCGCCTCCGCATTTGATGCTGTTTGTCCGGAATTCTGCTCATAAGATAAACCTTTTACTGACACCACGGTAACCGCCGACACTGTCTGGCTTAACCCTGTTTTGGCAAAGATTCCATGTCCATGCTCGAACATTTTGAGGCCGCCCAGCGCCAGATTTCCCTGTTTGACACCCAGGCTATATTATTATTTTACCCCGCTGGAACTCTGCTTTGGGAAAATCCTGGCAGGCCATTGTGAAAAAAATATAGAAAGTCCACACTTACCCGAATGGCACTTATTTATTTTACACTGCCTCCTATGCCACTGACAACTTACCTATGCCGCCTACGGCTTGGCGTGTTGATGTGTACTTGACCGACTCCACCGTGGATGAGCGGGAGGTCACTGCCTACAACGGCAGCATGCGCAGTGATGAACACATTAAGGCTCTTGAGCTTGAGTTCAAAGGTAAGGTATACCAGCCCATCAAAGTTTTCAACAAACCCACCAACCTCGGTTTGAAACTGAAAAAGCGTTTATAACCGCAATGTCTGACAATGACCTGCTTTCTTGAAGCCTAAATTACTGGACCACCCGGACATCCCGCCCCCACTACTATGATGTTAGATTGTGGTGCCACTTTGTGTTTTATCAATGAGGAATATGCTGTTCGAATGCGAAAAATAAAAACTAATCCGCTGCAAAACAAAATTCGCATAATTATTTTAGATGGCCGTATGACCCTTGCTTCACAGTCGTGCACATTAAAATTAGATTTCGATGGGTACCCCGCTGATGTTGAATTTAGTATCCCACCTTTGCGAAATAGTTTCGACTGCGTTCTCGCACTTTTTTTCTGAAACAACACAACCCAGACGTTAACTGGACGGCAGGTTCCCTGACATTTTCTGACGGCCACGTTATATAACTTGCCCGGTCGAGCTCCGCTCCCATGATGTCGATGTTATCATTCACGCCAATGTTATGGCCAGGGAGATACGAAAAAAGAACCCCAACACCGTGTTTTTCTGCGCCGTCCTTCACGAATACGACGCCACAGCCGACATTACCGCTGAGTCCATAAATCACGATATCGCTGCGGCAACCACCGACCAATCCCATGAATATACTGAACAAATTAGAGCTTTACTCCAAAAGCAAAAACGAACATGCCAACCGCTGAAACCCTACCGGTGTCTCGCCCTGGGTTTGACGTTAAAATACCATTGATCCTTTATGCAACCCCTCTCCCCCCCCCTCCCCCGGTGGAAAAAATATATCGCCTCTCCCCTGCTGAATTAAAAGAATTAAAACGACAATCAAATGAATTTTTTTGCATAAAGGTTTTATCAATGAATCATTTTCCTTGTAAGCCGCCCCCGTGTTGTTTGCTCGCAAAGGCAATGGTGGCTTACGCCTCTGCATTGACTATCGTTAATTGAACAAATATACTACGCGTATCGAATTCCCGATCCCACATGCGGAGAAGTTTATTAGATATGCTCCTGGCGGTGCCGTTTACTCTGCCCTTGATGACCTTGCTTTGGGGTACAACCAGCTTGGATAAAAGATTCCGACACACATGAAACTTCGTTTAAATGCCAATTCGGTCAATTTGAATTTTTGGTCATGCCATTTGGCCTTACAAATGCCCCATATGCTTTTCAACGTTGGATGAACCACGTTTTACAACCACACAAAAACTCATTTTTCTTGTCTATCTTAACGATGTACTTATCTTCTACAGTTCCCTCGACGACCATTTACGACACGTAGACACCACGCTAAGCCTCTTGGCTGCACACGACATTCGCCTTCGACTCATATCCTTCGACTTGTCCTGCGCGTAACGCACATGCCCGAAAGATGGTCGTTGCGAACCTATTGTAACACGAAGTGTAACAACTGACGGACCTAATGATGAGATGGTACGCGGGAGGCGGATTGTTGAGCCGCCATGGTTGGTGTGCCATGTGCGGATGGTTGAGCCGCACCGCCCTATTGTGGCTGTAAGAAGCGCCGCACCGAAGAAGGTGTATTGGAAGTCTGTAGAGTGGGGGATCGTCCGGTCCAGACACATGGCGCTCATTCCGTTGTTGCGCTGCCAGGGTTCGCTGTGCGGCGATCACCGAAAGGTGACCTTGCAAAGCGCTAGCAACTTCGACGAACGGCGCCCCATGCCGTCATTCGTGCTCACCGTCCACGCCCACGTCCCGCGAGCGCCGCCGCCACCCGAGCAGTGGCGATAGCTTTCGCGTAGCTGGCGACCTTCGCCTCGAAGACACGACGGTCGTAATTCTTCATCAGATCCCCTAAAATCGCAGAGTCTAAATGCTCAGCGGCAGGCTAAAAATGCTGGGCCCGCAGTACGTGCATCACACCTTGGGCACTGTGCACACTATTGATCTCGTTAAGCCTCTGCATGAAGGCTAGACGAAAGCGAAACGCTTTGTCGATGGCCTCGGCGTGATTCCGGGCGCGCGCGATGTAGGGGGTGAAGTCTTGATTAGCAGCAGGGATGTAAGGTAGTAGTTTGTCGAAGGCCACGAAAAGAGCAGCCATGTGGGCCCCAAAACACGTCATCCAAAGGTACTCCTCCTGAGCCGGTAGACGCCGGCCATCATGCTTGAGGTACTCGTTCGTAAGATCGATACCCAAAAGGAAAACCAAAGGTACTCGGCTTACCAGTCAAACACCCTCGTAACCAAACTTTGCTCGTAGCACTAATCTGGCGCCGCGAGGTAGGCGTCTTCGTCACTCGCGGTTTTAATTCCGACACGTCCGCGCTGGACTGGCTCTAGCAAGTCGGGGCGCACTTCGCGCGGCTCCGTATCCCACTACCTGTCGGCTGTCTCGCGATGCGCTGCTGGGAACCCGAGCCATGTGCTCCGTCTCCAGCAAGCAACAATTTGATCACGATTCACGAGCCGTCAATTGGCCCAACGAACGCCGGTGTGAGCTTGCGCAACAATGTAGACATGGCATGCACTTCTGTGTGTAGCGATTCAAGCGTCGCTCGGCGACGGGTTCTTCCCCATATATGTCATGGTGACGCACGGACGTACGGATGAGAATTACACACACGGATGGCGAGCCGCGTGTGGTCTTGAAACAACCTATGACCTTGCTCGCAACAAGCTACGAGACAGCTAATCGCTGCGTGTAACGCAACGAAACTAGAAGAGTGAAGGCTCAGCTGTTACGGCTTCTTTATGTCTACTCCTGATGCACCCAAAAGGGGCGCAACGACGGGTGAACTAGTAACCCGTGCCACATAGCTGCAACGGTAGCCGGAAAAGCGGTTCGGAAAGGAGGAAACCCCACAGACTAGTTTAGATCAATGTACCGCACAACAAACGTAATGACAAGTATAGCAATATTGAAGGTAGTCGCGCCATGAGTAATGAAAATCGCGAATACTAGACGGATAATTCACAGCTATGACAGAACATATGTTCTCGTCTCGTCTGAACTCAAATAAAATCCAAGCAGATGAATATTAAAAACGTACGGACCAAGGTTGGGCTGCAGTATCTACTGCACTGCAGACTGCAGAAATTGCAGCCTGCAGAAACTGCAGCCTGCAGTTAAGCTACTGCACTGCAGCTTGCAGTACTTCCCGAAAAGGGGCTGCAGTGCAGTTACCCAAAGTGCCCCAAATACATGCCCTTCAATGTCCCGCCCTTCCCTATAATCAAGAGTTTCAGTGCTACTGCAGTCTGCACTGCAGTCTGCAGTACTACAGCCTATTATTGACTGCAGCCTGCACTGCAGCCTGCACTGCAGCCTGCCTGCAGCCTCCACTATTGCAGCCAGTTGACTGCAGTCTGCATGCAGCCTGCACTACTGCACTGCAGCCTCCAGTACTGGCAAGTGGACTGCAGCCCAACTATGGTACGGACCTCGGGACGCCATGTCATTTGCCCCTCCCTCCCGCGGAAGAGCGTCACTGCGCTCCGGACATAGATCACATACGAGAGCTAGCCCCCATCGCGCAAGCCTACAGTCGATGCTACCAGTAATAAGGATCACTTATGCCTTTCCTTTGTGTTCCGACTGGGAGTCGGTATTCCATCTGACGTGACTCGGTCCCCGCAGTGGAATGACCACATCCGCGGTACTGTAACAGTACGTCGGTACCAGGGTTGTGCCGAACTCACTTTGGCCGAGTTCGGTTCGGACCGAACTGAATTCAGGGAGTTCGGCCGAATACAGTTCAGACTGAACTGAACCGCAGTTCGGACTGAACCGAACAACTGAACTGTCCGAACTGCCCGAACCGAACTGAGTTCAGCCTGAAATGCCACCGAACTGCCGCTGAACTGCCACCGAACTGCGGTATGAATATGCCTAGAACTAGCTGGTGCAATGGCTATACGGCGCATCATATGTTGAAGCGCGCGGCGTCGTTGGCTGTCTCCTGCCACTCCTCCACAAGTTCATGCTGCAGGGTGAGCTGCTCATCGAGTGCCTTGCCCCCACAGTCAGGCAGGGTGAGCTGCCTTCGGGCACGCGAAGCGGCGGTGCTAGGCACAAGAGGGGGGCGCCGCCGCATTGCAAGGGGAGTAACGTCGGCGGTTGCCTGCGCGCCGGCATCGTCACTGGCGGCATGCAGCTCCTGATCCACGACAGCGTTCTCCTCGACCCTCGACTCGACTACGTCGTCCATTACCTCATCGCCGCGTTCATGATGAGTACTGATGGGCGGCGACTCTATATCAGGTTTGAGTGTGGGAGTGTTGTGCGCTGAACATCTAGATGGCGGGTGGTGCACCTTATCTGGAGGGGTTCTGGGGCGTGCGCTGGAAATTTCTCACCGTAGAACACCTTATCTCCATGTACGGACGCTGTGGTAACTCGTTGGGGTCATATGTGTTGAGTTACAGTGTAGTTCGGAGACCCCCCAGTTCGGGCGATTTCCGAGGCAGTTCAGTCCGAACTGAATTCGGGCGGTTCAGTTCGGTTTCGGCCCGAACTCCCGAACTACCCCGAACTGAACTGAGTTCGGCACAACCCTGGTCGGTACCGTTAAATATGCCAATTATTTTAAAATCGTGTGCGCGAGTGCGCCGTTTCGACGTCCGACCGGCGATTACGCGCGCGCGCGCTGCTGCAGCGACCAGGCGCGCCCCTCGCCCCTTGCCCGCCCCCGCTCTTGCAAGGTTCCTAAAAGGTCGCTACAGGGTAAGCTCTGGGACTGTTGGGTCGGTTCTGTTGTCAGAGCGGCCGCGATAAGCCTGTTTCCACCCGCACTCTCCGCATAAGGGACATGCCGTCCCTCTGGCCGCATACACGTAGCATTCACAGTAGACGTGTAGCTCAAACGGACGGCGCCATGGCGGCGGCGTTTGTCGCTGTGTTGCGGCTGCCGTTCCTCGCCGTGGCTGTGCTGCTGCTGTTGGCGGCCGTCTCGTGCACCGCCGCGGAGTCGGACGAGGATCCCCTCTTCCACACGATCATCAACACTGATTGCTCGCCCTACTCCGACTGGATGGCAGAGGGCTTTATCTACACGCACTTCACGTCCAACACCGCGGGAGGCCTGACTCGCATCGTCAGCTGTGACAACCCCGACTACGTATACCCCAAGATATGGCACCCTCGGATGCGGATGCAGGTGCGCGTGGGCAACAGACCCCTGCACCGCACCAGCGTACCCCGTCCGACTCACCCGTTTCGCTTTCGTCCGGCGCGCACACGCCTGGATCCCCTGAACAACGACCGGTCGTCAGCTGTCGTACCTGTGCCGTGAGTAGCTGTCCCCCGGTACTTCAGGAGGCGCGGGACACTTGTTCACGTAGAGACAGGAGACAACGATCGCTGTCTGCAAACACTCTGCTCCCGATCCTGCTCTTATGTGTGCATGCGTGTGTGCGGGGGGGGGGGGGGGGGGGGAGGGGGGGAGTGTTGAGGTACATATAAGCTTCTCTGGTGCTAGCATATGCTACATTTGGTACATTCATACATATGTAAAATATATACATGTGTGTGTGTGTGTGTGTGTGTGTGTAGTATTGTATATGTTGCTTACATGTGCCTGCGTGCGTGCGTACATGCGGTACATACATGAACACACACACACACACACACACTAATGAGGGAGGGAGGCCATACGTCCGGACCATCACGCGTTCCGCTTGATGCTTGTTCGTTCTAGATTTCTGACCCTTTGTCTGAACTTTCGCCTCAGTTTACGCCCGACTTCAAGAAGCAGACGATGCCCAACGGAGAGGAGGACAATTTCGTGCATTACGTACGCACATCCGCCCCGCCTCTCCACCTCCCAACACCCATGTCCCCTTCATCATCTTCTACCAGGGATACAGTTCACACCGACTCCACTGCATGATGCTCACGGCTGGCCTCTGCAACCTGCAGAATCGCGTCATTGGCATGGAGTACTGGCTGAACGACCAGGGGCGCGATCTCCACCCGGACACGGTCATTGTGATGGCGGACGCGGACTTCGTGCTCTACGCCCCGCTGCACAAAGCTTTCCAAGACCGCAACGGCGCGTCGGTGGTGCAGCACGGGCAGCCGGCGGGTCAGATCTACCTCATCGGATCCCAGTGGTTCAAGCAGCGCGGATGCGCCGAGTGGATGCGAGAGCAGTGCGGCGAAGCGTGCGGCGACAACACCGCGGAGGCGGTTGACCTCCACTACATGGTTGGCGCACCGCTGGCTATGACCAAGGCATGCCCCCCCCTCCCCTCCCCGGGCGCCCCAGCTCGTTCTCCCGTGCAACATGCCTGCGCCCACAGGCACGTCGGCACTATGCACCCTCACCTCCAGATAAGTCACACCTCACGGCAGACGATGGGACGCCCTTGGTACGGCCACCGTTTCTGCTGCCGCTGCGGTTGCTGACGGCGTCAACACACCGCGTCACTGCAGATGGACTGGCTGAAGATGTACCCCGCCTACACGTACTACACCAAGCGGTTCCGCCAGTCGAGCCAAGGCGGCGTGGATGACATGTTTGGCTACGTGCTGGCGGCGATGCACCACGGGCTCCGCCACAAGTCGGCCACTGAAATAATGATCTCTGACCCGAAGTCGATCCACGCGGAGGGGTGGCACTTCATCGATGGCATGACCCCGGACGGGCGGTCCCTGCGCCGCGCCAACGAGTCCAGGCACTACCGCATAAACTTCCACCCCGATGGCCACACCGCGCCCATCCTGCACTACTGCCAGAACAACGAGCCCGGGCACGGGCTGGAGTTTGGCTCGCACATCCGCTTCAGCAAATACGAGTGGAACAGGGCCCCGCTTGGCCTGCCCACCTGCGACCCTCTCCCAGAGTACCGGTGCGCTGCGCCCCAGGCGACGCCCGCCAACGCAGGAACCGGTGTGCACGGGATACGGGCTATGTGTCGCAATGATGGTGGTGAATGTCACCGTAATGTTGCGCTCCTAGTCTCAGCCACTGGGCGGCGTCCCTGGCGCCCAGCTCCCGGGTCCATGGATCCATTTCCCTAACTATGATACGCAGGCAATATCCCATTTATCACGCCATCCCCAGTCCCGTAGAATTGATTACGGTTCACGGGGCCCAAAAATGAACTGTTTTGCACCTGCACGTCGGAGTTTCCATGCTATATTCGTGCTGTATTCTGAATAACTTCTCCGTTTTGATAGGTTGTTCCTCTTCGCAGGGGGGGGGGGGGGGGGGGTCGAAACGGTTATCTATCCGCTGGCCGTTTGTGTTTACACGGTACATGGCCACATTATAAAGCGGTGTTCCTGGTGCAGCATGACTGGAGGCTGCAGCAGGATGGGCCCCCACTCGGATAACAGCCGCAAGGCATCACTACCCCAAATACAGGGAACAGTGCGCCGCAACTGGTTGACGCGGCGCTCGTGTCTCCTGACCTGCTGCTGCGGTGCCGCTTGCAGGTACGACAACGACAAGCTGGACAAGATCATCGCCAATCAATCCATCCCGGACATGGCACGGCGCCACGCATTCATGGTCCGATGGGTGCCCAGCGCACTGTACCGCGCCCTGCAGCACTACCAGGCCATCGCATGTGGCGATGACGAGCTGGATGGCACTTCCCAGCAACCCGGGGCAGCCGCAACCAACGGCGGGCCGGCGCCCATCCAGCAGGTCAACAATGATGCGGCGGAGGTGGAACGCTTGTCGCGCGCAAGCCGCGCCATAGGAGTGAAGTCCAGAGGCCGCCCACTTTTTGGCACCCAACGCCAAAAGACCGTTAAGGCAGAGGGACTGTGATGCAGGTGGCCGCAGCCCTGCATCCGCCGCTTTGTTCTTGTAAGCAGTGAGCCCCCCCCCCCCCCCCCCTCCCCCTCCCCACAGCCCAGCTGCCTCACCTGACACGGAGTAGCTATGCATTTGGTTTCTGCATCATACATGCCTTCTCCTCAGCTGCCCCCTGTATCGCTGTCCGTGCATGTTCATCCTATATGATGCAGGGTTGCTTCCGCGCTCGACAGGCGCTGACACAGTTGGCTTTGAGAACGCGCCTTGCCTTTGCCACCCAATACCAAAGAAACTAATACAGTGCCGCCGGGCACCCCATAATTTCTCTCAATGTGGCTGTCTCACAATTGTATAGCGGCTGCGGATAGGCGGCGCTACGAAGTGCCAGCCTCGCGAGGCCCTGCCACTAGAAGACTTACGCGTCCTGCATTGCTGCACTTTACGGGCGGTGTGTGCCCCAACATATCCACACATACGCAAGCATTCGCAACCCGCAAGAGGGTCCGGCCATGTTGATTGATCTCAGCACCGTCGAGTTTCCGGATGCGCTGTGACTCGCGGACGCAGTCATCATCCGTACGCAGCAATCAGCAGTCTGAAACATGATGATCGCATGTGTTGATATGCGGCATGTGTCAGCTGGGAGAACGCATGTATGATGCAGAAAACACCTGCGAAAGATCGAATTTCCTACTTGAATACAGAGATAACTCAGTCAAGCGAGTGGCGGTCAGAATATCATTGCAGCAGCACCTCTGTTATTTCCTGCGGATCGTGTCATCCTCGGACGCTCTGATATTCCTCAATGAACTCAAAATATGGCCATGGCGAGTACACGGACTGCATACTGGAAAATCGTAAGGTATGGCAGCTGCCAAACAGTGACAATAAGCACCCGCCCTGCATGTTGCGGGCCCGATTCATATACGGGTGCCTGCGCACCGATAACAGCCCTTATTTTATCAAGATTCAAATTCAGCATGCTTGCATCCTATAAGAGCTTTCGCTGTAGTTTCGTCTACATTTGATCTCCGGCAAATGGTTACGGTGCCAGCGCACATCTACAATAAAGACATGTCTTTCTTGTAAGGTTTCTAGCATGTTTATAAGACTTTTTGGGGTCAATAACCGCGCTTTCATAGATTTCGTTGTATATTCGTTGTTCAATCATATTAAAACGGGCCAAGAAAATGTTCGTATTATAGGTGTTCTTACATATGTTTTCTTTTGAGTGTTCTTATACGTGTTCTCATAAGTGTGCATTTTCTTACAACGTGATTTCTTGTGGCCGCTTCGGCACCTATTCTCATTGTTCTTAGTGCCCCCCCCCCCCCCCCCCCCCCCCCGAAATGGGAAATTGGTTCTTATCGGTTGCATATAAGCCGGATCTGAGCCCATTATACGGTTTCTTATGGGTGAATTTGGCCCCGCAATGACTGCTGCTGGTATGTACGGATCATCCCGCCCTATGTTGCTTACCTGCATGCGATTGTGATGCGTCCCGCAGATGATACTATGGGCCATGATGCACCGCGCGCTTTGGGGAGATCCATAGCTGATATTTGTTGAGCTCGGTGAGGAGTCAGTATTCAGCAATATACGCGCTACGCGTACCGTCTTACTAGGTTCCATTATAAAGTCGTTGTCATGAATGGACGTGGTTGCTGGGACCGCACTGAGTGCAGTCCGTAGCCCACATCAGTGCTCCCAAGTCTATTGACATACACTTATTTAATAATAACGGTGGACTACCGATGTTGAAGTTAGCATGCGACCAGTACTACATGTTATCGATTGCCATACGTAGCTACATTGATAGGCGCAATCTTGTCCGGAAAACAGTATAGCTGGAGAGACATGATTTGACCGCGCCGGCGCAACGTTCGTGTGTAGAAGCCGGCTTTGACATACGGAGGATGAAAACATGACTCCATTGCGGCCTGCTGTCCATGTAGACAGCTAGACTTGGCGTGCATGCACTCAACGGAATCGTGAATAGAACATGGTGTTGGGACAGTTCATCGTACAATCATGTGGTGTAGTCCTTGGTCCTGTTCAGATCGGTATACAAAGCTCTACAATATCGGATGATGTCATCCAAGTCCGATCGGCATCTTTTCTCGAGCTTGATATCTCAACATGGTTTCGGAGCTACGGCGACGAGCCTGTTAGGCAAGCGACACGGGTTCAACTCCCACTCTTAACAAAAAAATCAAGATTGCACAGGTTCTCCTTCGTCCGCTATATCCGGTAGAAGTCCGATTCGCAGCTTCTGATGATGCGATCATCAATTCCCAAGATCATCCTCCATCAAGGCTCAAGTGCGGATGATTCAGGCTCCTATGGCCCATGTCGTTGGATCTCTACCCGCCCTACCTTCCGGTCCTCCATCTCCTCGAAACCAGGTGGGTTGTTGGGACGATACATCGTACAATCATGTGGTGTAGTCCTCGGCCGGTTAAGATCGGTATTCAAGCTCTACAATATCGGATGATACCATCCAAGTCTGATCAGCACCGTTTTTCGAGCTTGATATCCGAACATGGTTTCGGAGCTAAGGTGGCGAGCCTGAATGGCAAGAGACCCGGGGATCAACTCCCACCTTAAAACAAACAATCAAGATTGCAAAGGTTCTCCTTCGCCCACTATATGCGGTGTATTTCCGATTCGCAGCTTCCGGTGACGCGAGCATCAATTCCCAAGAGTCTCCTCCATCAAGGCTCAAGTTAGTGCGGATGATTCCGGCTCGTATGGCTCAGGTCCTTGGATCTCTTCCCTGACTTTCGAGTCCTCCATCTTCTCGGAACCAGGAGGGGTGTTGGGACATTACAGTGTGCAGTCCGTGTGGTGTGGTTCTCGGCCCGGTTCAGACCGCTATACAAGCTCGACAATATCGCATGATGCCATCCAAGTCTGATGATCAGCACCGTATTTCGAGCTTAATATCCGAACATGGTTTCGGAGCGAAGGCGGCGAGCCTGAATGGCAAGAGACCGGGGTTCATCTCCCACCTTCAAACAAAAAAGCAAGATTGCAAAGGTTCATTTTTGTCCACTATACGCGAGCATCAATTCCCAAGATTCTCCTCCATTAAGGCTCAAGTGCGGATGATTCCGGCTCCTATGGCTCAGGTCCTTGGATCTCTTCCCTGACTTTTGAGTCCTCCATCTTCTCGCAACCATGAGTGAGGGGTGTTGGGATTGTGCAGTCCCTGTGGTGCGGTTCTCGGCCAGGTTCAGACCGGTATACAAGCTCTACAACAATTGATGATGCCATTTAAGTCCGACCAGCACCTTGTTTCCGAGCTTGTATCTCAACACATGGATCGCACTTGAATCGTCAACATGTTTGTACTGGTACGCCAGAAGCATGTGAATGTGTGCAGATCCATCGGAATGGTAACTATAATTGATCACACGTCATGTGCGCCGTGATCGTATTTCTTGGGCCGAGCTTCCGGTCCGGGCTGTAGCACGGGCGCAAATGCACATTTTGACTTGTGACGGATGAGTCCGCGACAGTCCTCCATCTTCTCGGAACCAGGATCGGTGTTGGGACATTACATTGTGCAGCCCCACACCGTTTTTCGAGCTTGATATCTCAACACATGGATCGCACTTGAATCATCAGCATGTTCATACAGGTATGCCAGAAGCATGGGAATGTGTGCAGATCCACCCGAATGGTAACTTTTTACTTCCTGTGCACACGTCATGTGCGCCGTCATCATCTTGGGCCGACCTTCCGGTACAAGCTGTGGCATGGGCACACGTGCACGTGATGACATCCGCGACGGATGAGTTTGCGGCATGGCAATCGTGTGCGCCCCAAGGACGTCCTCCTATATGCGCCACCGCGGACGGAGGCCGTGACCGAGTAGAAAAACGTCGGCGCGAGCGGTGAAGTTCTCCGGGACCCAGGAACTGTTCGTTGCGATGGCTTGCTTGCCACCCGCTCCTAGGGTAGCTAGGATTTCATGCGCTTCTCCGGGGGCGTCGACGGGATGGCATCTTCGTCCTCTTCGTCCTCGTCATCATCGTCGTCTCCCATCGCTCCGTTACCGCTACGCGCATGCTGCCTACCGCCATCCAGCCCGGTGGGCGCAAATTGGTGTCAGTCGACCCCCCCAGTAACCCCTGGCTTTGTACGGATGAATGCGGATGCGTCGGCAGCGATCTTCTCATTCGCGAGTATACCTGTACGGGTTGAAGGCGCCGCGGTCCTCGTACTCACGTGCCCCCTGCCTCCCTGCGCCCCGCCCGCCATCACGTAGCTCAGTCAGCAGGCGGCACCGGCGGCCTCTGCACAACTGGGGGTAGAGGGAAGGAAAAGGGCAGGAGGGCTCCATCAGGGCACAGCGGTGTGATGTCCGGCCGCCCGCGTCAGCACCTGCTTCGAAGGCATGCCCGCTGCCGCTCGCCTCCGCATCCCGCCCCGCGGGCCCCGCCCAGTCGCTGCGCTCGACGGCTCGCGGCGCTGCATCTTCCTGCTGCGCCCTGGCGGCATCCCACAGTGGGAAGGCGGGCGACGCCTCCGGCCGGCCGCCGGACACCCGCCCCGCGTCCGCCTGCCCCGTGAAGCTAAAGCCAGCGCCTGAGCGAGTCGGCGCCGGCGTGTGCGCCGCCCCCGTCGGCACGCCCCCCGCGGCAGCGGTCGCGTAGCCGGCCGTGGTGTCCCCCGCCACGTGCTGTCCCGGCCGGCCTCCGGGCGGCTTGGCGTCGCTCCCGCCCGGGGCGCAAAAGCGGGAGGGCGCCGGCGTGAAGCCCGTCGCCGCGTGCTGCCTGCCCGGCGTCGACACGCCTGCCGCAGCAATCGGGCGCGTACCCCCAGTTCCCCGGCTTCCCCAGTCAGGTCCCTGCGGGCAGCCACCAGCGCGCCCGCGGACAGACAAGCCCGCAGCCGGGAGGGCTCCACGAGGGGGGGCTCACCCGGGGTCCTCTGCATCGGCGTGTCTCCAGGTATGCCCGGTGTCGTGAACGTCCCCCGCGCCGGCGTGGCACCCGGCCCATGCAAGCGTCCGGCCGCGGGCGTAGTTAGCTGCAGCAAGCAACCACACCAAGGCGCCGTGTACAGCTGTGAGCTGTGCGGATGGAACCCGGGGGGGGGGGGGGGGAGGGGGAGGGGGGATTCCTCTACGGGGGGGGGGGGGGACGAAGAAGCGAGGCGGGGAGGGGGGAGAAGCGCAGGGGGGGAAGGGGGGGGGGGGTGGAGATTCCTCTACGGGAAGGGGAGGAAGAAGCGAGAGCGGAAGGGGGGGGGGGGGGGGGCACCCTTGCTGCATCATGCTGCAGCAGCGAAGCCTTGGACTCCATCAGCGTGGCCAGCACCAGCTCCGCTTCGTACTGCAGCGCCTGCGTCACCCGCACCAGCACCGCGGAGCGCTGAGGAACGAACCACGCTTGCCGCCCCGGTTCATTTACTGCTTCGAGCTGGATGGGATCCCGGCGCGCAGAGCGCTGCCGCTGGGAGGGGGGGCGCATGCGTGTGGTGCTCTAGACGGGTGCCGGCGCGGGAAGAAGAACACTGCGAATGAGAGCCTGCCCTGCCTGCCAGAGGTCAAATCCAGACGGGACTATAGCGGAACCATAGCGAATATTTCTTTTAGGTTGCGTGCAAGATCCCAACGGAAGGCTTGCAATAAGGATTCTTTGAGGCGAGCCGGCACCCGTAGGAGGTACGAGCGCACATAGCCAAACTGTCCTTTTGTTGCGGTGAGTTGACTCGGGGCGGCGCACCTCGAGGGCGCTGTCGTTCAGGTGGGGCTCCACCACCAGCGGGTGCCCCGGCTCGGCGAACCTGAGCACCATGTTGGCCGGCATCATCTCGCACAGCTGCACCATGCACCGGAAGTCCTTGATGTTGAACGTCACGTCCGTGGCCTGGGCGCATCGCCGCGCGTCAGCGGCCGGCTGTCCCGCGCGGGAGGCAGCGCTCACGGCGTCAGCGGGGCGCCGCCTGGGCCGCACCTCCCCGAGCGTGTTGCTGTAGGCGAGGAACACGTGGTGCGTGTCGATCGCCAGCTGCGTGCGCAGCACCTTGTCCGTGTTGACTGCGGGGTCGCGGTGGGGTCAGCCAGGAGGCGAGGGCGCGGACCCCATGTCCGGCGGGGCATCGCCTGGAGTAGCAGGCAGCAGGCAGTGGTATGGGGGGGGGGGGGGGGGGGGGGACCTTTCGCGGGGTCGAAGAAGCTATGCAGCTGCACCGCCTTGCTGGCACGCGCGTCCGTGTCAGGGCTGCAGATGAGGATGATCTCGTCCAGCGAGCTCTGGAACGTCGAGAGCAGCCTGGGGAGCGGGCAGGGAGACTCTCAGCATGCGTGATGCTGCGGGCCGTGCTGCCGCCCACGCGCTGGTTGGGAGAGCAGAGCGGGAAAGGGACTCGCGGGAAGGGGGCGGGGGGGGCACCGGTTGAGCTCGCCCGTCTCTGCCACCACGGTGACTGGGTACTGGTCCTTATCCACGGAGGCCTGCAGGATCTCTGTCTCCAGGCACTGCACCATGTAGGTCTTGCGCAGCCCTGACGCGGGGGGCGGGGGGGCGGGGGGGGGGGGGGGGGGGGGCACAGGGCGGTGTCGGCCTGGAGCTGGGGGCGGGGGCGGGTAGCGGCTGTGCCTCTGCGGTGGCCCGGGCGCACCGTTGCCGCAGACGAGGGTGAAGTTCATGCTGGTGTCCTGCGTGTTGAGCTCCACGTCCATGCTGCGGATCTTCTGCGCCCTGAAGACCGCCAGCACGGACTACCCCGCCCGCGGCGAACCAGAGTGAGGCCGGGCCGGGCTCCAGGAAACCAAGCAACACGGTGTTGTTCGAAGTGCTCACACACGGGGCTACACGCGGTCCCAGGGCACCGCTCCCCCGCCGCAAGGTCCGCACACACCCCAACACCCAACTTGCATGGAGCGCTGCGCGGACAGTGTGCTTTCCTGTTTGTTGGCGCATGTACTGGCACATGCTACAGGTAGCGGGGAGAGTGTGACACGAGTTCCCCTGCAATATCATGACTGAGAAGTCTCACATCCCCTCAGCTGCAGTACGTGCCGGTAACGGGATGATTCAGCCCATGTACTGCCTGGTAGCCGCGTCATGTCATCAAAGGGGCCCTGGACCAGCTCCAAAGCGCGCTTCGCAGTGCACCAGTCTCAGTCCAGTCCAGCTGTGCGCCGAGCACCAACGTGGTGCTGCTTGCCCCCCCCCCCCCCCCCCCACACACACACACCCACCCGGCTTCAAAACACACACACCAGGCCCCTGCCCCATGGCCCATCTCCTCTGGCTGCTCGGTATCCCAAATCCCCACCACGGCGCCAGCGCCAAGCTGCCTTACCTTGATCAGCACGCCGGCCTGCGGAACCGCGGCATCGAACACGCTGTACGAGTCGAAGAACCCGCAGTGGAACGTCACCGACATGTAGGCGGTGCGCGATGAGTTGATGCTGCGCAGGATCATCTGTGCGCCGCAAAGGGAGGATGGCGCGAAGGGGGGGGGGGGGGGGGAGGATTCAGCCCCCTGAGTCTCCGGGTGCCCAAGGCCGCTGGCCGCTGCCCCTGCGTGAGAGCCGACAAAAGAATCCTGTGGCGCGAGACACGCGAGTCGCGGCAGGTCTCACCCGCTCCGGGATGGCCTCGATCAGGAGCTCCGAGCCTGTGGTGCAGGAGGCCAGAGAGGGGGGTGGGGAGGGGGGTTGAGTACATATGAGAGCGCTTCAGCCCTTCACGCATTCACAGGGTGCGTTTATTTTTCATACCCCCCTCCCCACCCACCCCAACCTCGTGCTCTTGAATGCGCTGTCTGCTGGTGTGTGTGTGTGTGTTGGGGGGGGGGGGGGGGGGGGGGATTTGCACCAGCCAGCTGACTCACCAATCTTCCCCAAGCTCTGGATGGCCCCCTTCAGGTGCTTGATCTGCCCACTGCCGATAGAAAACCGCAGGCTCATGGCGCCGGCTCGCCAGAGGGCGGCACCCTCCACTCCGGCTGGCGGCTAGGTGGGCCTTATTTGCGGTCTAGTCGGCGCCGACGACAGGAGTCGGCGGGGAGTCGGCGAGCGCTGCCGCCGCGCGTTTATCAACTGGCCGCCCTAGGCGACGACCCGACGGCGCGCGCCGCACGGTGTCGGGAGATGCAAGTGCCTTAGGCTGTGCTGCCGGTTTGCAGGACTGTGCTGGCTTAGGACTGGCGCGAGGCTTGGTTGCAAGGGCGGGATCAGGCCACGGACTTGACGCTGTAAGACGCGCTGTATTGGACCAGCCGCCGCGCGCTCCGAGGGATGAGGGATGAGGTGCGGTCGCCGATTCGTACAGGTAAAGGTACCGGCTGGTTTTCCCGCCCCCGCCGGGACAGTAGCTAATAATCTTTTTGGTTACAGGGAGAGCGTCCAGAGAATGCACGCAAAGTACTGGGGGAGGAAAGAGCCTACATTTAAGCAGAATCGTTATAGTCTTAACACACTGGTAAGGATGTTTGCGACTACTGGCGGGAAGCATATATTCATCCGCCGGCAACTGGAAATTATTGCTGAAGCGTTAATATCAAAGTCAATAAGACGTGGAAATGCGTGCTGCTCCTTCGAGACGCAGCAGATATCTACAGGGTACCGTACCTGTAGCGTCTTTTATTATTATTCCCATTGCCCACCATTTATCCCCGGAGCTGGCGCAGTATAGCGACTATATCGGTGTGACAAGTATCGGCGCGGAGTCATCGGCCCGCCTGCTTGCCTACTCTCGCGCAACGTCGCATGCGCGACGAGGGCGGAGGCTCTGCAGGAAGGCGTGCTGGACAGTGGGCTTCGTTACTTGAGGTGGCCCAGAGGCAGCAGCGGCGGGAAGAGCGCCCCGTTTCATCTTGGCTCTAGCTTCGCACTGTCGGTTCCGGGCTGGTGCATCATCTGGGGAAGCTACCGCAGGCCGTACCCTCGGCCAGGTGCGACATGTCGGCTGTGGGCGCCTTCCTGCGCGGGCGCGCCTTCGCCGGTGCCAGGCACGCGCGAGCATCGCTGGGCCGGGCCGCCTGGGCTGCCTGCACGGCGGGGCAGTGCCAGCAGGCCTCGGGCGCGCACACCGCCACCGGCAGCGGCCTGCCCGCGTGCCGCCGACTGGCCGCCGCTTTCTCGGCCGCCGGTAGCTCCGTGTCGACCGCAGCCACAGCAGCGGCGAGGCGCAGCGGCGGCGCAACCGCCACCGGTCAGAGGGCGACCATGAGCAGCGAGGCCTCCAGCGCTGGTGCCGCGAGCGTGACGATGCCCACGTCGGCGCAGCTGCGCGCGCTGGCGCTGCAGGCGGCGGTGCCGATGGTGGGGTTCGGCATAATGGACCAAACGATCATGATACAGGCGGGCGACCTCATCGACAGCACGCTGGGCAGCCGGCTCGCGCTGCCAACCCTATATGCCGCAGCCTGCGGACAGGTAAGCATCCGCGTGGGCGATCTGCAACTTCCCGCATGCATGAGCACCCCCCTCCCCTCCCCTCTACAATCACTGAGGAGCTAGGGGCAGCATCGGAGCTGAGCAGAAAGGGGATACATAGTCGCCATCCATAAAACAAACGCCTGAAACGAAATAAGCGGGTTAAAGGTGAGGCGATGGACACAGCAGCTCTATCTTTGCGCCCTTTAGGCAGCTGCTTGTCGGAGCTAGGGAGGTGCCCCTGGCCAGCCCTGACCCCGCAGACGTACTGCAGGTGTTCTCTGACTTCTCGGGCGTCCTCTTTGGCGGGACGGTGGAGGCGGCTGCTGGCCGCATGGGGCTGCCCACGCACGGAATGAGCAGCACGCAGCTGCAGCTGCCAGTGGCCAAGCGCTGGTCGACGATGGGCGCGGCGTGCGGGGTGGTGGTCGGCTGCCTGCTGGGCATGACGCAGATGTGGTTCATGGACCTGCGCCGGGAGGAGCAGGTGAAGGAGTTCGACCAGGTGAACCGCATGCTGGAGCTGCTGCTCAAGGACGACACCGCCGAGCTGCGCGCTGACCGCGCCTCGCTCTACTTTGTGGACTGCGAGAAACAGCAGCTCTGGACGGTATACAACGCCGGCAGCAGCTCTGGCTCCAGCGCGGAGGAGCGCGTGTGCATCGAGATGCCCTGGACTAAGGGCATTGCTGGCGCATGCGCCCGCACAGCGCAGACGCAGCGCACGGACGACGCCTACTCCAGCCCGGAATTCAACAGCGAGTTCGACAAGCGCTCCGGCCGCCGCACGCGGTCCGTGCTGTGCGTGCCCGTGCTGGACCAGGAGAGCGGGAAGCCGTTTGCGGTGCTGCAGTTTCTCAACAAGCGCGTCGCCGGGCAGCCGGCGGTGTTCACCGTGGAGGATCAGCTGGCCGCGGAGAAGATGGCGCACTACATTGCAGTGCTGCTGCCGGCGTTGCAGCCCGTCATTGACTCGCAGAAGCACTGCACTGGGCGGCCCTCCACCATTGCTTAGCGTGTAAACTTATTATTATGATCAAGCCTGCGCATGTGGCCCTGGTGGGTGAACATTTGGTGTGCCCAGGTACGTCATCCATGCAGCAGCGCCCGCCGCCATGACTGGACATCCCAGAGGCTGGCGCCTTTGTACGTGAGGTGTGTGATATTGCAACCCGGCAGCAAGAGAGGTGGAGCCACACTCCAGAAAGGCGACCTGGAGATCCAGGGCCGTGTGCACGGATTGCCTACCCAAGTTCCCTGTGCATCTCAGCAATTGCCGGACCGCTTGCAAGTTGGCATTTGCATCTGCATTTACGCGCGCGCGCGTGTGTGTGTGTGTGTGTGTGTGTGTGCGTGTGTGTGTGCTTGCGTATTACCTCTAGAAGTAGCCGCCAAGCTTAGGGCATCCAGGCTGCCCTCCTCCCCCCCTCCTCACCAACACGCACACACACACACACACACACACACACACACACACACACACAATCCGCCAGACAAGACGAGTCGAAGTAGCCATTGCTGCATGATAATGCCTTCCCAAGGGCCACCCTTTGCCTATTCATGCATTCCCGAGCGTCACCTTTTGGGGTAAGCGGATACGATTGTCCATTCGCGCTCGCCCAAGGAGCTGCATCTTTCTGAAGAGATCACGAGGCAATGTGTTGGTAACCTCACAGGGGGGCGCTTACAGGGTTGTAACTGTATTTTTGTATTAAATCTTGGTCTTGAGCTTGTTTGGCCTCATCCTTCATCTCTGCAGAAAACCGGTGTGGCCCTGGCCCACAGGCCACCACCAAACATGCCATCCCAATGACTTCCCTGTCGCTAGGTGCCCATGAGATCCTATGCCTGGTTGAATCAATCAAACGAAGATCCGAATCCCTGCTTGAATCCAAAAGGTCAACTCTTACAACGTGAGATATTTACTCCACTTCTGCCAAACAGCAAGCTGATGCGGTTCAGATCGGCGTAGATGCCGCCATTGTCTACATAACGCACTAGAGCAGCTCACCATCAGGGCAGCAGTGCCATCTACAGCTACAACTACAGAAATTTTACAGCATGCATTGACGGTACTTGCACGAGTATACGCTTGCACAGTACGGGTTAGTCATGTCGAGTGGACTGACATCACCGCAAAAACTACTCAGGGGAGCATGCCATGAGAACAAGAAGCTCCAGCAACGTACGTAGGTTGCGACGGTGTGGCAGCAATGCCGCCATGTCGGTACGTGATCCCTTGGCATGTGTTTACTCGCCCAGGAAGGTGTCAAGCACCGCCTTGTTGCGCTTCATGAAGTCCGGCAGAAGGTTGGTGCCCCCAAAGCGGGTGATGTCCTCGCACAGGATGGCGGGGCCGGTGAGGAGAAACCATCAGGTAGCCACCGGTGAGACGGTGCGTCCACAGGCAGAACTCTGCCAGGGTGGCATCAGAGCAGGACTGGTCCCAGCAACCGGTGTTGCAGTACTTCGTGAAGGTCCCGGAGAGCTCGTGCTCCATGCAGAAGCACATCTCAGTGGACATTCCCTCATTGGCATTGACTGCCACAATATGAGACTTCATGAAGTCGATGGATGCGTAGTTTGCAGGCTTAGCCCGAAGGTTGTACTCTCTGGCCAGGAATGAAGCAATGGTTGAGACCTCAATCTGCTTCAGATATTTCCGCTGGCCCTCACCACAGTGCTTGAACTCCTTGAGCACAACGGTGGTGGGCAACTGGTCTATCATGCACACCTGGCAGTAGGGGGCAACACGGCATGTTCCCTCCGCGAATTGCTGAGGGGCAACCTTGAGCCTGGCGCCTCGGCCGACTGCGACATCGGTGGCATCAGTAAAAATGGCTGCCGGCCTTAGGTGGCCATTGGATGGTAGGATGCCATACAAGCAGTGTCTTTTATTGGTCGCGCTGGAGAGGCCAACCGTTTCAATTGATGCTCTAAACACGTTCCACACTTTTTGTAAGCAACGCCGCGGTCCGATGATCAACGATGCCCTGGCCTGTGATATCGCCATTTCTGGAAATTTGGTGCTGCAACTGTTCTGATCAAATATTAAGAATAATAAAGACCAACAGGGCTCTATTTGTACTATATACCTGATGTGAACTACCCTATACACCCGTCCACATACGGTAAATGCCGGGCCCCTTTCTCGCCGAATCCCAGTTTACGAATAGTGGGGCAGCTGAATTTTGGGTTTATGACCTGAAATCCTGGGCTGTTGCACATTTATGTTCAGCCTTTATCACCATAGGGTGGAAGCAAGCCTTTGGTCCTAAACAATGTCCTATACGTGCGGGACTTGCGCCACACTGAGCGTTTCCAGTGCACCCCCACAACAACGGGGGTCGGTGCCCCGCACGTCCCGCAGTACATGCATAGACCATTGTATGATGGGATGGCCATGATGGATGGGTGAGGAACCACGTCAGCAAAAAGGCAAGGGTATTTCTGGTTGGGGTGGGGCCATAGTGGAGTGCGCCCGAGCACGATGTGGCGTTATACCATCGCCACTGCACGGCCGCCTTGGGGTGCAGCTCTCAAACTCGCGGTATCGCTCAGAGCGTTGCGAGGAAACGTCAGAAGAAGTTACATAAATACCAATTACATTTACGCGAGCAGGGCGACAACTTCCTCAGTGGCAGCATGGTGATCCGAGGTCATTTAGCCACTTTTCGGGTTTTTAGAAATGATAGGTCGAAAGCTGGCGTCTGTGACAGTGTGTTGTAAACACATTGGCGTGGAATTTATTCACGCTAAGTGGATGTCAAAACCTGATACACGGTAACGGGATAGTGTGTTGCGTGTACTCGTGCACGGACCACTCGTACTTGGCACATACTATGCCCACAGCCGCCGTGCGGGATCCCCCATTCCCCCCTTCCACAACATTATTTCCACCAGCGTCGACGAGTTAAGGTGCACGCCATTGTCGTCCCACTGGGCTCAACATGGCGCGCTATGGGCATGCGGCCATGCACTCCTGTAGAGAGCTTTGGACTACGGCAAGGAAGAGGCCGCGAGAGCCCTCTCCCACCCGCGCGGGCAGCGATCACAACCGCATTTTGTCTATGATTTTGCCCATAAACAATCATCATCAACACGTAGGGCTTGGTCCATGTTGTGACCTAATTTCAATGCCCTATGCGTATGGTGGATAGTTATAATACCAAGGGTGATGCGGTATGAGTGCGGGGACAGTAGTGTCCCATGCCTATTTATGCACACGAGTGGCGCAACATGTGGTGTTGAAGCGCTAGCGCCAGAAGCCCTGCTCTTGCCTGAATGAAAGCGTTGACGGCAACGGCCACCGCGTGGTAATATGGGGTGTATCACGCTATTGACCCTGAGTAGCATGCATGCACGCGCGCACGGCCTGTGTAGCCGCGCATGGGCATGTCGATCGAATTTGCAAACCCTGTACTTTTGTGGAGGGGGATAACACCCGGCGGTGTGAACTTCAACCAGGACCTACCGGTCCTAGGAAACTAGCATGGGAAGTAGTACGCGCACCTGTGTTCGCGTCTGTGGAAAATATTGTCGCTACTGGTATATATCTGGCCTGTTTATCGGAAATTAGCAGAGCTTATGATAGATATACCTGTACGTTGTCTCCCATCAGCCTATATCTCCGCCACCTACCTCATGAGGCAAGCAAATACTGAGATATCAGTAATGCTCATTTGCAAAGTATCCGTAGCACGTATTGGCGGTGATGCTCTCTCTCTGTCTCTCCCGTTGCTTATCCGTGAGTGCATACTTTGCGTCTATGAAGGCGGGGGAGGCCCTGCCTACTAGACATCGCAGCTGCCACCCTGCCTCCGCGCTACAATACCGTATTGCTATTTTGTTATCAGCTAGCTGGCAACTGCTGTACATCGGCTGGAACCCAGTCCCCCAAAGTCCAGAAACACACCCACGCTCTCCTTGTTCTCCTCCGGTTTGGCATGCATGAACAGGTGAAGCCCAGGCAACATAATGGACCTACACTCCCAGCTAGACTGTGGAGTACGCGTCCGACACCACAACAGCATCAGCATTATTTCCTGGCCCCATGCTACCATGGTATATGAATTTCAGACAAGCTACAGACAGAGTGTAATCCTGGAATCAATTACATTGCGTTGCCATCGATGTTTGGGCAGCGGGTACAGGGCACCTCAATGGACATGTTACCTATGTATACACATGACGGGTACAGGTGGAGAAGTACAGGCGGACTGCAATCATTCCCAATGCGGGCTAGTGTTCCATGCTTCAGCACGGCCATGCCACAGGTCTAGCAAGGCCCAGGGCATGCTCACGGGCACGCTCTGCGGCGACGATGCTCTTCATTAGTGGGAGGCTCCTGGCGAGCAGGGCGACTAGCGTGCCCAGCTCGTACAGGCCGCCGTCCCCGCTCTGCAGCCAGCCCCATTGCCCACGCCCGGGCGTTAGGTCAACAGCCGCGAGGTTGCTCAGCCCCGCTAGCGGAGTCAGAGCGTCGAGAGATACGCGCGACCAGTTTTGGGAGAGGTCCAGCCGGGTGAGGCCAGTGAGCTCTGCCAGCGGCTGCAGCAACTCCGGGGGCGACGGGCCGCTGCAGCTATTGACGGCCTGCAGACTGAGGCTACGTAGGGAGGTCAGGCCGGTAGCCCAGCGCAAGTCGTTGTCCTCCATCGCGGATAAGCACCCGGTGAGATCGAGCTCCGTGAGGGCAGGCAGGGCCGCCAGTGTGGCCAGCCCCTCGGAGGTGAGGCCAAATTGATTCCGCACGCGAAGGGAGCGCAGCGCCGAGAGGCGCGACACTACGGCGAGCGCCTGGTTACCCAGCCAGGCACTGTGCTTGGTGACGGAGGGGCAGTCGGGAGTTATCGACAGGTCGAGCTCGCGCAGCGCGGGCATCCGCGCGAGAAAGCCGAGCGAGCGGTCGCCCAGGCCTGTGTTGGCAAGGTTGAGGCTGGTGAGGCTGTCGAAGACGGCGGAGCCGATGACGCTAGCGCCGGCGTCACCAGCCAGCGCCGACGGCGGCGTTGAGTTGCTGCTCCAGTCCAAGCTCGTCAGTGCCGACATGCCCGCGAGCGCGTCGAGGCCCCCCAAGCCGACGGCGCAGCCGTGAATGTCGAGCTGCGTCACGGAGGTGAGTGAGCTCAGCGACGCCAGCGCGGGGGCGTCCGCCCTGCTGTTGCGGAGGCTTAGCTTGCGAATAGACGTGAGCCCCACCAGCGGCGCCAGCGCGGGGCCATCCAGCTGCCAGCCGGTGTTGCCGAGATCCAGCGACGTCCAGGCCGCTGGCGAGCTGCCGCGCAGTAGAGTCGCCACCGGCCGCACTTGCGGCGCCACCCAGTCGGAGCGCACGGCCAGCTTGACAGACCGCAGCGCCGGTAGTTTGGCCAAGGTGGCGAACCGCATAGCACTCACGGGCAGCTCCAGTTGCAGCTCCCGCCGGGACGCGAATAGCTGCTCCGCCCACGAGGAGCAGCTGCGCCTGGCAGCAGCCGCAGAGGCCGGGTCCAGCCAGTTGAACACAAGCGAGGCGACGCCGGCGGGCAAGTCGGCCCAGTAGGACGACGGCAGGCGGTTGCAGCGCGGGAGAATGGTGCCGCTGGCCGGCCGGGTTGACACTCGGCGACGCTTCTCTGGTAGTCGGCTTCGGGCCGAGGCAGGTGAAGGGCAGAGGGCCGGCGCGGAGGCGGGCGCAGGCGTCAGTGCTGGCGGCTGCTGCCCAGTTAGCCAGCCTTTCAGCGCCTGCTCCGCCAGCCGTTCCGGCGAGCAACCTGCGCTCCGCGCCGCCTCGGCCAGGAGAGTGGCTGTGGAGACGCCCAGAGCCAGCGTCACCGTCACAGGCAACCCCTGCGACTCTGATACCGGGAAGTGGGCCATTGGCACGGTAGGGACGTTTCCGCCGCCGAGGCACCGAGTGCACATAGCGCTGTCAGCTCCGGCGGCTGACGCACAAAGTGCGAAGGTGCTTGCTGCGTTCTAGAAGAAAGGGGTGGTGGTGGCACCGCTGGTTGTGGGGGGCTGTCGGAGCTAATTGCTGCTCGGGGGGACTCTTCTCTAGTTCGGCGTTTTTCTGCTGGTGCTGCTGCTACCAAAGATTATTGACGCGGCCGGAAAGGTTGTCAAATTTTAGACGACGTCCCTCTGGCAGCATGTACCGCGCGGCGGCCTGGTGTTGGTTGTTGCTTCAAGGACCTATAAGGATTCGTCGCTAGCAGGCACTACAGCTATTGGCCGAAACAGGGGACGAAACAGGCGACGGATCCGCTGCCGCGCCTGCAGCAGCACCGCGACAGGCCACGATTTACACAGCGCTTGGTGCCTGTCAAAGAAGCTGCGCGCTGTGCGCGGATGATGATAGCGACAACGACACATTTGGAGTACCTGTAGCGAGCAATTACCCTATTATGGGGCACCTTTCTGTTTAACCTAATCTCCCGAATCGCCACATTACTGCATGCCATCCCCGTCTTTTGCATCCCATTCCGGGTGCTGTTGGCTGTCTGTGGCCTGTTCTATGACTCAATTTGACAAAGTTTAGGCATAGAAGTGCCGGGTTCAGAGGGTGGAGGTCGGGCCTTTGTAGAAAATCCGAGTTTTCAAATTATGGGGCACCCCGCGCGGCGGGCCTGCCGCGCACCATCACCTAGGGACACATGCGCGGCGACGTCACAACCACGCCCGGCCACGAGCCTAAAGACGCCCCTCCCGCCCCCTATCTGCCCACGTTGGTGTCTAGAGGGGCTAGACGCTGCCGGAGTGGTGGCGAGCCCTGCGCCATGGCGAGGATTTGGAGCGCCATCGCGGTCGAGGTCGGGTCGGTCCGGGGGGCGCCCACTGCCTGCGACTCTGCTGGCGTCTCGGGCGCGCCAGGCCCAGCCTGTAGAGCCTCCGCCGCGGCGCTGGCTGCAGCAACGGCCCTGGCCATAGCCTGATTGACAATGTGCTCTGCGTCGCGGGGAGAAGGCGTGCCGCCTTTTTTTTTCCCGAGCCGACTCGCCAAGATCGCTCCTGCTCGCACACGCCCGCCGACCGCCCCCGCGACAGACCAACACAGCAGCCCTTCACCCCATCATCCCTGCTAGGCATGTCACGTCACAGCTGGCCCTGGTGGCGAGCCAGGTTACGAGAGGAGGTGTCGTCGGCTGGCAGAGAGCGGGCACGTGTTGCGGGTGAAGATTCGAAGTTTGAAATTTCACATTTTCCGAGCTGACCCACCTCCACTATCCCGGTCACAGCTTCCACATACGAGGCATGCGCGCACCGCCCGCTTGGGAAAACCTAGCAGACAGATAGGTCTAGGGCTGGTGAGAAGCCCACCTCCATTCCTGCAATCCTACTGGCTATGGCTGGTCTTGCCCCGAGAGGGTGCCCCATAATTTGGGTGCCCCATAATAGGGGAATTGCTCGCTACTGGTGTTAATTACAAAAACAGCAGTTCCCTTGAACTCCTGGTACTGGGGTGAATTACAAAAAGGACAATTGCACAGAATAAACCAGGTTTAGGGTTCCCCAGAATAAAACCAGAAAATCAACACAGCAATCTTGTACTGGTACTGTACCCGCAATCCTTAATAGTACGAGTACGGCGGGTCGTATAATTCAAATACTACATGGGTCTCGCTCGCTGTATCATGCAACCGAGATGCGAGCAAGGGGGAACTGGTTTGCTGCCTAAACGGCCGTCGTAGAGACGCTGCAAGGGTTTCACTGGTGCCAGTCCTGTCCCGGGGGCGAAAAAAAAAGGGCGCGCCGCAATTTGCGCGGTGTCGCAAATGCTTGGCCGCGGATTGTCGGGGGGGGGGGGGGGGGGGGGGGGGGGGAGGGGGGCTCTCATCGCGGGGCACTTGGTCCACCACCCGGGCTCAAAAATACTAGCAAGAGATTTCCTCGGGGTTCTGAGCTTGGTGGCGGCTCGAGAGCGTGCCCTCTGCCTCATTAGACGGCGCAGATTCGTCCGCCATCCCGTTGCCGAAGCTGCATAGCATATCCGTGGATCACCTTCGCTCACATGTGCACGCGTAGCCAGGACTTTGAAACCCGTACAGGTACGCGCATCCCTCCCGCCTCGTGCGGGATGCGGGCCGCTCTTAGGCGGCTTGCTGTGTTGATCTTTTAGTCGTTGTTAAGTATTAACTGAGGTTAGAAAACGACAACGGAGTGATGCCCCAATCCTATAGCGGTGCCAGCCCTAGTCGGCCGTGTGCAATCGGCGCCACGATGCTCCGGAAATTTCCGGAATCTTCCTGCTCCGATTCGTACGTCGGCCGCCGGCATCACCGGCACCGGAGGGTTGGTGGCAGCAGCTCTAGACCCTTCAACAACACTGGCTATTTAGGCGGGACACGGACTCGGCACAGTCCATCCCTTTTGCTGTTGCTTGCGCAACAGACAATCGCACGGTGCTCTGCGCCGTGAGGGACCGTGTGCTCGGCATCATCGGTGCACGTTAAACCTCCGCAGCGATGGCGTTCCGCTGCTAGGTTGTTCATGGGCCGCCCAATCGCGCAGAGCGGGCGTGCCAGCCGCGCGAGCCCGTATGGCGTGGCACGCCGGCGCTTTTCCCATCGCGCGCCGGCCCCGCGTTGCTCGCCCGCCACCGTGACGTCCGACACTCCTGTGGTATCAGCCGTCCATGGTGCTTGCAGCCCGGATCCCTCCGACCTATGCTTGCCTTCGGCGTGGCGGGAGTCCGTCACCCTTGCGCGAGACGACACCCGAGTTGTTACCCTGCTGACATCCCGGCGCGTCGTGCGCTGATCTGCCGGGTTTTTACTACTGCTTCCGACGTGTGGCGCCGCCGGAGCTTTCGTCTAAAACTACAGGCCACCTTATCGCGCGCGACGTGTCATTGGAGCGCTACTCGAGCGCCTCGTGGTGGAAAGGTTGGAGAGGGGGCCGAATCGCATCTTCTTGCGCGTGTCGTCGCGACACTACGGTCCCTGCGTGAGCCTGGCGTCCCGCGTTCGCCTGCACGATCGGCTCCGCGGCGCTTCCGATGCGTCGCGCGAGCCGTGCTCGTTGTTCGGCAAGTGGAGCGTCCGCAGCTTGCGCACAAGCGATGGACGGGGAGCGTGGAGACAGCCGCCGCTCGTGTGGCCGGCCCGCGCATCCGTCGGTGTGTTGTTTGTTCTCAAACACCGGCCTAGCGGGCACGTGGGAAGCGCGCGCCGCCAGGCCGCTGTGGCCTTCGGCTTCCTTGGCAAAACTGGCTGTGCCTCCCTCTGCCCAGTGCCTACCTGCCTGCTCATGGAAGTAGTTTAATCGTTGTTAAGTATTAACTGAGGTTAGAAAACGACAACGGAGTGATGCCCCAATCCTATAGCGGTGCCAGCCCTAGTCGGCCGTGTGCAATCGGCGCCACGATGCTCCGGAAATTTCCGGAATCTTCCTGCTCCGATTCGTACGTCGGCCGCCGGCATCCCCGGCACCGGAGGGTTGGTGGCAGCAGCTCTAGACCCTTCAACAGCACTGGCTATTTAGGCGGGACACGGACTCGGCACAGTCCATCCCTTTTGCTGTTGCTTGCGCAACACCCACCCTCCACTCCCATCCTGGTTGTCTTGCCAGGCCTCAGCGTCCATGTAATTCACCGACACTGGTCCTTTGGCAAAACTGGCTGTGCCTCCCTCTGCCCAGTGCCTACCTGCCTGCTCATGGAAGTACTGTAGTTTAATACTGCTTATTTTCGTGGTGGATTTGTTACTGGCCTTTTTGTAATTCACACCAGCAGTACGGGCGGTAAAGGCTTCTCTGCTGTACCCGTACCATAGTCTCTGCTGATCGACAGTATGTATGACGATGTGTGATATAGCGACTGTAGTTGAAGTCAGCGGAACTGGTCCTGGTACCGCCTGCATGAGAATACAGTAGTCGCTACAAGGATTAAATAGTCGCTATCAATTATCATTTAGTGTTGTATAGCTCATGTATTATCATTTTGTCTCGATCATAGTCGCTACACATCGCCATAGGTACCCGTATCAGATGACGACTGTACCACTATTACTTGCATGTGCTGATACTTCCAGTATAAAGGAGAAATCCTTACATTCGACTGGCGGTACTTTATTGGCCGCTGGACTGATGTCCTTGCTAATTGAAGGATAAAATCAATCACCTGATCATCTGGATAGCTAATTGACAGCTTGTCATCGATACGACGAGCAGTCTGGTACAGGTACCCGGCACGGTACAGTCGTTGCTCCCGGTATTAAACCTTTCCGCATGCATACCGCTATGAAGCTAGCTTCTCGCGACTACATAGGGATTACTCTTCTCCGATGAAGTGCTACTCATTTGTGCTCCAATATGACCTGGCCAGCGGGATTGTGGATAATGCCGGATGGTTCTGGAATTCAAAATCGAGATCGTGACACCTTTATCGCATCGATAAACTACTAACAAAGATTTGTCGAACACCAGTATCTGGAACATCTACCGTAAATAAAGTCTGACGAATCTCCCACCCTAGATGCGGAACTGATTTTTCGCTCTGCAGGAGATTCACAGATTAAAGTAAGGAATAAAGTTATTAAAGTACATCTTGCCAGTATTAATCATTGCTTTTGTTTGCTATCCACGGTATGACGACGACCTTGAGGCAATCCTTAGTGGACAACGCTGATCGGTATCATCCCCCTGTGATGCACGCGCATTTTGGGCACTGATGCTTCACGCCGCCCACTGGCACCGTCGCAGCATGCAAAGATTAGTCGATAGTCGATAGTCGGGAAAAAAATATTAAGCATGATCTCAAAGATGAGTATGGTTTTGCCAAGAAAGAGGCGTAGGCGTTTTACAGTGTCAAGAGCCGAGAACGGCGGGGTCAGTGAAAGCGACGGGGGAACGCAGAAATAAGGGGGAGCGCTGTGTGGAATGATCTCAACTACACCCCTCCACATAAGTTAGGGGTCGCTTTTCGGCAGTCTCAAGACTTCAGAAGTCTAGGGTACCTGAACGTAGGGTATATGAGATGAACCCTGGAACCTCAAAGGGTTTTATAAAACCTGCATGCCGAGTGGCTCAAACCGAAGCCTAAAGACCTTTGACTAGGGTGTCACGCTGCACTTGGTGCCTGGATGGGCGTCGCCTGCAACTGCACCAAAACCAGGGTCGGTATCACGCACACGCCGACGCGCGTGAACAGACAACCAAACGGCGAGATGGCCATGAACGCGTGAGGAAACACATTGGCGAGGGGCTCGGGTGCATTTGGTTGGGGTGCAGCCGTGTGGGCGGCGGCTAGTACATGTCGCGTTGCGATACTGGGATGGCATCAGTGCCGTCCACGCTCAGCACACCCCCTTGGCTTTAAAACGCTATAACTTCTCAGGGTTTGCTCAGAAAATTGTTTTAAAAATACCACGCAATTGCTCGTTCAAATTTGCGTCGAAAGCAATCTTCCGAAATCAAAAAATTCTATTGTTTTGGGGCCCCGGAAAATATCCCCAAAGATGATCATCCAAGTTGCCCCTCACTGCCTCATGTGCCCACCCGTATCGGGCGCGTGGCTTTGCGCCAAATGCGTGTCTAAGCCCCATACTCGGCTGTGCGAGAGCGTTATGTGTGTGGATGACCACGGACCACCAACACTTGGCATGTGCCGCCTCCTAGCGATACACACATCTACCAGCCACAATGCCATTTTCCACAGCATTCTTCGTTCAAGGAATTTCATATCAATCAAAGTCCACGCCCCTACCGCGATACCCCGCTCACGAAACGGTGCAACTGGCATTCCACCACGCGCCCCCATAGTAGAGAATCCCCCTACGCCAAGGAGGCCATCGAGCGCCTCTCCTACGTGCGTTCGCCACATAAACAACAGTATTTTCACCCCAAAACTGCTCCCCACTGTGGCCAACTTGTCGTTGGGGTGTCACGTCGTGCCTATAGCGACATTGCATGCTTTCAGTGGACTACACGCACGGTGTGCTAAGGGCCGTATTCACCGAGTTTGGTGCGACGAGTGCCGCTACCTCCATAGGGTTGGACGGTTGGCGCAACCCACAATTTATTTCTGGCGCCAACGCATCATGATCTGATTTCGCGTTTTTTAAAGGGCGCCCACAAATGGTCGTGTTGTCGCGCGGGTGGGTAAAAAGCGCACAATAGGCGTTTACCCGAACTATTCCCACTGTATTTACCATGTATGCACATGCAGCCGGCGTTATCCTCGCCCATGCATGCGCTTTGCCATCAAAATGCAAAACCCAGTCTTATGTGGAGGGGTGTAGTTTATGGGGTTTCCTCCTTTCCTCTAATACATGTACAGGTACGACCGCTTTTCCGGCTACCGTTGCTGCTAAGTGGTACGGGTTACTAGTTCACCGTTGTCCGCAGCCTTTAGGTTATGCACGAGTAGACATAAAAGCAACCGTAACAGCTAACTCATAACAGAGCATGCCATCTTCCAGTTTCGCCGTGATACACAAAGCGATTAATTGTCTTGTAACCTATCGCGAGCAATCTCATCTCACAGGTTGTCTCAAGATAGATCACACCCGGCTCACGACCATCCGTGTGTGAAATTCGCATCCGTACGTCCGTGCGTCACCATGCCATATGGCGAAGAACCCGTCGCCGACCCGACACTCGAATCTTTGCAAGCGGATGTGCATCCCCAGTCTACGTGGTTGGGCGAGCTCGCATCGTCGTTGGTCCAATCGACGGCTCGTGATCGTGTTGCTGATGGAGACGGAGCACATCGCTATGGCTCGGGGCAGCGCGTCGCGGGACAGCCCACATGCGGCGGCGGGGGAGCCGCAGTGCGCCCCGACTTGCTAGAGTTAGCCCAGAGTGGCCGTGTCAGAGCAAAATCCGCTAGTGACGAGGACGACTACCTCGCGGTGCCAAAACTACTGCAACGGGCAGTTTGGTCACGAGGACGTTCGATCGGTCAGCGAAGTGCCTGCAATTCTCCCTTTATTGCGAAGTGACATGATGAACGAGTACCTCAAGCATGATGACCGGCGTCTGCCGGCGCCTGTAGGAGGAGTACCTTTGGATGATGACGTGTTTTGGGGCCCATATGGCTACTCTTTTCAAGACTCTCGTCGAGCTGATACCTTATGGACTTATTGTGAGGAGATATTCTCACGATATATATATATACGATACACTCTATCAAATGCTACCTCCTGACATTGAAGCGCGGACTCCACGGATCGAATCCCGGTGTGAGTCGGTTCGCGGATGCCACGCATTACAAACGATATGATATGACCAACTAACATAGTCATATCACGAAAACCATGATATGACCAACTAATAACAGTGTCATATCATACCGTGGCCAACTAGCAGTGCCAACCGCTACACCTACCTTCCAGGGGGACGATGGAATGTGAGGAGATATTCTCACGATATATATACGATACACTCTCACAGTGTGTACGGACCCTCCGCGCTTTTGATAGTGCGCGGCTATCAAAAGCTATCTCCTGACACTAACGTCCATGTTGCTAATCAAGACTTCACCCGTACCTCGTGCGCGCCTGGAAATCATGTCGAGGCCATCGACAAGGCGTTTCGTTTTCGTCTGGCTTTCTTGCGAAACCTTAACGAGACTAATAAGCGCGTACACGGTGACCAGAGCGTATTGGACGCGTATTGCGAGCCCATCATTTTCAGCCTGCAGCCGAGCATATGGGCTCTGCGATTTTTAGGGACCTGGTGAAGGAGTGGACGGATTACGAGTGTGTTTTCGACGCAACGGTCGCCAGCAGCGCGAAGGCTACCGCCACCGCTCGGGTGGCGGCGGCGCCCGCATTCCATGGGCGTGGACGTGGACGTGGCGGCGGCCGAGGGCGTGGCCACGAAAGTGAGCACGAGTGACGGCGCGGGGCGCCTTTCGGCGGATAACGATGCTAGCGCTTTGCGAGGTAACCTTTCGGTGACCGCCGCACGGTGCTCCCTGGCAGCCCAACGGCGGGATGAGCGCCCCATGTCCGGACCATACCCCCTACCCTACAAACTTGCTTGAGACCTTCTTCGGTGCGGCGCTTCTTACAGCCATAGCCGAGTGCGGCTACTCAATGATCCGCACGCTTGCACATGGCGGCTCAACCATCTGCCTCCCGTACCATTTCATCAATGTGGCCGTCGGTGGTTACACTGTGTGTTACAATTGGTTCGCAACTACCATCTTTCGCGCGTGTCCGATACGCGCGTGACAGGCACTACGAAAGCGACGGGCGCGCGGGGCGGCCCTCTTACTTGAACCTTGACCCGCAAACCCGTATGCTGCCCAATTTTGTCCGTCTAGTGCCTCGGGGTATATTATATAGGTATATCCCCGATATATTATATAGGTATATATATCCAATATTTGTTGTACATATCACACAAATTTGAGAGACCCAAATGGCATCATGCCAAACATAGTTGGAGCATTTACACTTGCCTACGGAGGGCCCAAAGGGCCTGTCTTGATAACCCCCGGGGTACATAAAGCGTAACGGCCGCCAAAAAGTGGTCAACACCGTGTTGCCCTTTTCAAACTTTTAAAAATAGTTAAACTCGCTCATCCACCTGTCCAGCCACTCACCCGCCGCTATGTGGACCTCCGTCACCAAAGGCGCTCGTGTATATCAGCCCGCCGAGGCCCCATGTTAACCCATGAGTGGCGACCAGCGTCGGTGCCAACGTACTCGGCTGTTCGGCAACGTGCGTTACCGAGTCCATCGGTGATGGCAAATGGATGGTCCGCTGGGATGGGTCCGACGCCCTGGCCGATGTCCACGCGCCCGGCCAAACACTCCGCCCCGAGCAAGCTACTCCTGGTCGCACCCATCCCGCGGCTGCCTCTGCGCCACGAGGTGAAGTGACTGGCGTCGGCCCTTTCGTGCCGCCCCGCCCTGCCGCTGCTGCTGACGCGAGTGCGAGTGCGTTGGATGGCAGTCGTGGAACGATTGTTACATGCAGTGTCGTTTCCGGCACCGGCACGGCGGCACCCGCCCCACCGAGAACCCATCCATCCTTGCGACCTCTTCCCCGGCCTCTATCCCATCGACCCAGCCCCTGCCTGCCGACAACCTTGGCATGTCTACCGATTCGCAAGACAAACAGCCAGGGCTGGAGGGAGACCTGGCGCCATCCCGTCCCGCCGGCCACCGCCTCGCCATCGCGTCCAAGCGCTACTTGGACACCAACGATCGGCATGCCACTAGCAACCACGGGCGATACGCCAAACGGCATCAGCAAGCAGTCGAGGTGCTGCCGTTGCTACCGTGACGAGGGCGAGGAGCATTGGAGCTCGTGCTACTGCGTGCAGTGCGGCATCACCTTGTGCATGTATGCCCAGCTCGGTACACAGCCGGGACTTTTGGGAGCAACATTTCCATTGCGACGAGACCGCCATCCGCCGCCTAAAGCACGCCCGCGCCGGCTATAGGGCGGCACACCTCAAGTCCGCCGCCCCGGCTACCTCCCGTGGACTCCCATCTCCGTAGTTGACCCGGGCTATTGGCCGTGGGATGGTGTATGAGCCTATATTCTGCCAGTTGAGCTGGCTGATTTGGTGGGCGGGCGTGCTCTGAGGGTCCCACCCGCAGCGCGCTCTTAGCGGTAGCGGTACAGTCGCGTACCTATCTTTCACAGAAACTCCCCTATTCATGGCACCGGCCCCGGAATGACGATACTACAACAAAACCATGTTGGATTTATCCTCACATACAAAAGTCCCCGAGGCACTAGCAATTAGTACTACTAGCCAACCGCCCGTAAACTGAATACCGGCGCGGCCGATTAATTAGCTGCAATGAACAGCGTCGTCGTACTTACGTAATTGACGAGCCCGAAGCTGTCGCCCCATTGGCTACTTCACTCCGGGCCCGGCTACGGGAGGCCTTCGGCTCGGACGAGTTGGGACAACGAGCGCTCGATACAATCTCCATCTCCCTCATCACCGCCCACACGCTCAAGAGCTACGCCGGCAAGCTGTCTCAGTTCGCGGAGTTATGCCACGACTCCGAGAACATCAGCCCGCTAGAAGCAACCACGCACCGCGACTGTCGTCCGGTACGTCGCTTGGATTGGCGCGCGAGGGCACAATAGGGCTAAGTTGTAAACGTTTGTAAATAACGCTCGCGGAAATGCTCACCCTGCCCTTGGGAATAACACACATCAAAGCGCACCAGCCCATCCCGCCCGCCGCAAAATACGATCAATCTTTACGGTATGTAGAGCATGACTTGCCTTTTAATAATGCCTCCCTCGTTATGCAACGCACCGCGCAAAGTGACTAGCGAGGGCCGGCCATATTATACACCCGAACGACGCGGTTCCAATAGGCAACAGGTAGTGGCGACGGATCCGCCCAACAACACACACGACGCAGGGACGCCCCAACGTTCCCGGCCATGTGCTCAACCTTCCAGAGGCAAATCCCGCTCACCACTATGACGGATGCACTACCCGGTGGCGCGCGGCTGCCCATATTGGGACCAACCCTACCGGAGCAGCGGTTATGTTATACAAGGCGGGAACATACACTCGGTTATGCGGCAAGGTCTCTACGTTCCCTGCCGCGAGGCAAACATTCCCTGTCGCGAGGTATCTACCGGTTATGGATCCCCGCCGAGTCACGGGCCGGACAAGGCCGACAGCACGGGGGCAGATACCGCTCGATCGGTTAGGAACTATTTTCTGCGCGATGCGGCTGCGGGCCTTCCGGGTTGACCGCGGGCGGGCGGAGGGCGAAAGTAGGACGGGCGGGGGCAATCTTGCGTGCGGAGCGGGGCATAGACGCCTTAGGAATCCTGTCCCCACCTCGTGGCGTCCTGTCGTGTCATGGCATGGCCTTGTCTTCTCGACCTTGGCCTTCCAGGTGGGTGGGGGGGGGGGGGGGGGGGGGGGGGGGGCTCGACGCAGGCAATTTGTCGGTTAGTCTCCTAACCACGCCGCCACACGCGCACGCACCCGCGACGACCGTTAAACCCCAAATAAGCTGCGCGGCTAGTCCCGATGGAGGGCCGTTTGAGTGCTGACGGCTAGCGGGCTGGCTGCTTGGCTGGCGGTGGGGGGTTGGCGACGGCTTGCGGCTGGCGGGCCGGCGGGCTGGCGGGCGGTCGACTCGGCGGAGCGGATGCTGTCCCGGGTACTCAAGGGCAGTACTGCGCTTATTACGGGAAAAATCGGCGGATAAGTGAGAAGTAAGAAACCTATCCCTACCCTTACCCTACACAGCGTCGTCAAGTACTACTATAATAACGGCACGCACTAAAAACCCGAAATATCCACTGCAATAAATACTTGGGAAGCCCCCGGTGCACACCCTCCCTCTCACATATCCCCAAAGCTATGCATGCAGACGACCTAACTTGCCTCTTATCACGCTTAAAGGTGGTCCGGATGGCGCTGCTAGCAGCCAGATCGGGCAGGATGGGCGCGCATAACACAGCTTTAACATCAATGTCGCGCATGTGACACATGTGTTTGCCGTGCGTGACAAACACCGGCTGTTGTCAAGCAGTCTGATCGTTCCGCAAAAAACCCGCACCGAAGTTGCCACAGTCCACTGGGAGTGCGAAGATACCTATGTCGAGGTACGCGGCGATCGAGCGAGGAGCTATGGTGGGTCGGCCGGTCATCGGGCGGATGGGCGTGAAAATTCGCCCACGCCGGCGGTCCTCCCTTTATTTGCTACATGGAGGGCGTAGGACAGGTGGGCACACGACACGGGTCTAGATAGCTACTTTAAGTTGTCATGGGGGGATTTGAGTGTCGTGACGTGGTGTGGCGCTCACTGCCGCGCCTAGTAACGAGCGACACGGCCGCCCATGCATGCTGCCGATGGTGGGTGAAAACATATGCAGTGATTCCTTATATTATAATAGCAAAATACAGTATTATAGTTTGTACCCGGCAGTAAACAGGTTAAGGAAACGTGTGGCCTGCGGTAACACCAGCTCTAAGCCGTGGTCTGGCATCACGCACAGCCCGTCTCGGTATATTCCTTCCTGCCCCTTCCTTCCTTCCTTAATATGTGGTCCCTCTTTGCCCCTTCGACCTGACCGCGTCGCCGGATAAGCACGCGCGGTGTGCCCCTCGACAAAACCTGTTTTGTGGGCAGGCGTAGCAATGTTGCGGCGGTGTATATGTGCACGGCTATAGGAGTCGGCAAGGCGAAACGTGTAGTGTTTCGCCTTGCAACTCGAAGGCGAAACACCCTTCGCCTTGTGGTGACGCAGCCTCGCTCGCCTCGACAACCCCCTCATCCCTATCAGTCGCCTCTACCACGGCCTCCTCCGCCTCCTGATGCGGCGCATCAGGCGCATCATCGTCGCCTGGCAGGGCGTCCCCCCCCGCAACGGCGCCGTCGGCGGTGGCCGACGCCGTCGTGGCGGGGTGCTGTGAGGAGGTGGCCCTAGACATAGGTGGGGCCGGCACCGCCAGGTGTTGCTCCACATGCGGTGCGGTTCCGGTTGCGGTGCGGTTCCTGACGCGACAGCTCCGTCGCACAGGTACCGGCACCGGCACCCCACGCCTCCTGCGCTTACCACCAACCGGCATGTTCCCTTTGGGAGGCGGTTCATCCGCGTCGGAGGCGAGCGCCGGTGCCGGTGTGGGTGTGGATACTGCCCGGCCATTAGGGCTCCCGCCGCCCGCCGCTCCGCCGTGTGGAGCCGCCGCCGCCCCGCCCGCCGCTCCGCCGACCCACGCCGCCCCGCATAGTCGCCTCGAATATATTATACATGACGCGGGGACAGGGCGGGGGGGGGGGGGGGGGGGGGGGGGGGGGGAGAATTCGTGCGTTTCGTATGTCGGCGGAACGGCGTGCGAAGCTGCGGCTGGCGAAGGTGGTGGAAGTAAGCGTGGCGGCGTCGGCGACATATTACCGTGCGTGCATGCATGCGCAACCCGGCGCTAGCAAGCGCCGGACTCGGCGTGTGCCGGCGGCAGAGCTGCGAAGACATGGACACGGTACGGGATGCCAAGTCTGGCTAAGCAACTGCCGAGGCTGGCGGCTTAACCCCCATGTCCGGCGGCTGAGGGACGGGAAGTGCGTAGAAGTTGATCGGCAAAGCGGGCATGTAAGCCTGGCTGTGCTAGGTTCCTATTAAGTAATGGCGGTTTGTGCTAAGTAATTCGTAGGGGTGGACCATGCAGCGCATGTAGGGGGCGGTATAAATGAGGCCGGGCACATTTACTGCTCCACGAAACGACACTGTCGCACGTGTAGTTGAATAGCCCCCCCCCCCCCCCCCCGCGCCCCCCGCCGGGTCGGCCCGCCGACCCGCCACAGCTTGTAATATCTGTCATGCATCGCCGGGGTATGTGTGAGTGGATGCCCCGCCCCCCCCCCCCCCCCCCCCCCGCCATTTACACTTGTGCACTCATTAAGTTTGGGCTGGTTTCGGAGCAGTACATATACGTATGTATATACATACAATGGAACGTAGGACTTGCGCGGAAAGAGGCGGGGCTGGCGGAGTGCATTGGGGGTGCGTAGAGTAGCGTGTTGGTGAGATTCGGGGTGCATCGGACGCCGGATGCCCATCCACCCGGCGTAAAAGACGCGTAATATTCACACTATATTAACACACAATGTGTGAAAACCGGACATTCCGTGCCGGATGGATGGGAATACGGCGTCCGATGCAGCCAAAACCCCAGGGACACGCTATTCTATGCACCGCCAATGCACTCCGCCAGCACCGCCTCATTCTCTGTCGATTTCGAAAACGCCTTCACATTCTCCACCGCTATTTGCAATTGCCACCGTGTAATGTTGTCACAATGTGCGCACACAACAACACTTACTACCGGTTCCGACGCGGATGGAGGCGGGGCTTGCGGAGTGCACTGGCGGTGCACAGACTAGTGTGCTGCAAATAATTGGGGTGCATCGGACGCCGGACGCCCATCCACCCGGCGTAAAAGACGCGTAATATTCACACTATATTAACACACAAATGTGTGAAAACCGGACATTCCGTGCCGGGTGGATGGGAATACGGCGTCCGATGCAGCCAAAACTCAAGGGACACGCTATTCTATGCACCGCCAATGCCCTACTCCGCCAGCACCGCCTCATTCTTTGTCGATTTCGAAAACGCCTTCACATTATCCACCGCTATTTGCAATTGCCACCGTGTAATGTTGTCACGATGTGCGCACACAACAACACTTACTACCGGTTCCGACGCGGATGGAGGCGGGGCTTGCGGAGTGCACTGGCGGTGCACATACTAGTGCGCTGCAAATATTTGGGGTGCATCGGACGCTGGACGCCCATCCACCCGGCATAAAAGACGCGTAATATTCACACTATATTAACACACAAATGTGTGAAAACCGGACATTCCGTGCCGGATGGATGGGAATACGGCCTCTGATGCAGCCAAAACCCCAGGGACACGCTATTCTATGCACCGCCAATGCACTCCGCCAGCACCGCCTCATTCTCTGTCGATTTCGAAAACGCCTTCACATTATCCACCGCTATTCGCAATTGCCACCGTGTAATGTTGTCACGATGTGCGCACACAACAACACTTACTACCGGTTCCGACACGGATGGAGGCGGGGCTTGCGGAGTGCACTGGCGGTGCACAGACTAGTGTGCTGCAAATAATTGGGGTGCATCGGACGCTGGACGCCCATCCACCCGGCATAAAAGACGCGTAATATTCACACTATGTTCACACACAAATGTGTGAAAACCGGACATTCCGTGCCGGATGGATGGGAATACGGCGTCTGATGCAGCCAAAACCCCAGGGACACGCTATTCTATGCACCCATACCGCCAATGCACTCCATCCGTAACCCCCGCCTCATTCCCAATCGTACGTGCTTGTGCACACGCACGGAATGCTTGCACTGCTCCGAAACCACTGCCACATACCCCGCTCATTTGGTACCGATTGCGGCGCATGCGCGGCTAGATATTTGTTTACATAAACCCGGGGGGGGGGGGGGGGGGCACAGTGTCCCGCTACTCACCCTGCATTGGATTAGGGCGACGATTGCAAACAAGACGAGGAGGCGCGAATGAACTGCTCCGAAACCACGCGATGTGCCCGGTGACCTCCATATCCAGCACGTCCAACGATGCAAGTAATAAGGACAGGACCCCCCCCCCCCCCCCCCCCCCGCCAAAGTGGAGGAAGTGTAGGAGTACAACCGGAGCATGCCGCGTTCCATTGTCGCTTATTTACAAGCACGGGCGGTGCTGCAAGACCCGATCGTCTACGGCGGGATGGAGGCGGCAGCGGCAGCGGCAGGAGCCGCAGCCTCAACAACAACCCGCAGCTCCTTCGCCCTGGCATGGATGCTGGCGTAGTCCTCGTCACTGTACAAATGGTTTGGCAACACAGCATGATCCCCAAAGTGGGCCACATACTGCGCTGCCAACTCGTGGTTGCGTTTCTCCGCAGCATCACTGCGGGGGGTGATGTGTGGGTACAGTGCCTCATTGTAGGCTGCCAGGAACGGCGTGTACTGGGTAGGGTCGTCCGCACGGCCGCAGCAGCCAGGCATTTCCAGAAGGTGCCCCTGCCCGTACAAGCGGACATTGCCACGCCCCTGACACTTGAGACAGGGGTTACCGCCGGGCAGCTCAACTGAGGCGCCCGCGGGCCCGCGGTGCGTCGTGTCCGACCCAAACATGTACCCATGGTATTGTTCCATGTAGGGCTTGTTCTCCTCGGGGACACCCATGCCACGCTCCAAGTCCTCCAGGGGCTGCATCAAGTTCTTGTGGCTCGTGATGAAGTCGGCAGCTCCCGGATCTGTCTCCGCCAGCGTCCTCTCCGTGAGGCGGTGATTCTCGTGGCCCTTTTCATGTCAACACATGGATGGCACTCAGTCCCCGCCCCCGCCCCCGCTCCCGCCACCGGCCTGGGGGGGGGGGGGGGGGGGGGGGCGCACCCGGTACCGAATGTGCTTCACGGCATCTGTGAAGCTCACTTCTGGCCCGCGGTACACCTCAGTGGGGCGGCAGTGGCACGTGCATGCAAGGATGGCCTGCAGATTTGGAGCCTGCCCATCAATGTGGGTGATCTGAGCGGGGGCAAGCGCCGGGGTGAACAGCAACGCGATCACCGGCCACGACCAAAACCCTGGTGCTAGCTCGCCGGCCTTCTCGGCACCAGCCACGAAAGCGCGCCGCAATTCCAGCAAGGCGGCAAACAAGGCCTTCCTGCAAGGCACACGCTCAGAATAAGCGACGCACGGGTCAGGGGTTGAAGGGAGCGGGGGGGGGGGGGGGGGGGGCACCTCTTCATCTGCGTCTGCTGGTCACTGGCGCACTCCTTGCCCAATGCCACAGCTTCCACGGGTCGACTTTGCCCTCCTTTTCACCGTCATACGGCATCACCTGCGTGTGCTCCGCAATGTCCAACATGTCTTCCGGGGGCAGGATGACCTGTCGGTGTCAGGGGCACACACACGTCAAGCCAAGGCGGGCATCGGCAGCAGCAAGGCATCATGTTTATAGGGGGGGGGGGGGGGGGTTGCACCTGGATGCGCCCGCCCTGAATGCCAAAGCCCATTTCGTTCCATTGCTTGCTTGACATGTCGACCAGACACTCCATCGCCATCTCCAGCAAGGTCTTTTGGGCGTCACTCAGGTCCAACTTAAACGGCGTGGGCTGGCCCGATTGCAACTGCTTGTTGCCGATTAAACGCGCCCGCAGGGCTTGGCTGGGAGATATCAGCTCCATTGGGGTGCCGCCTTCATGCACGGCGGGTGGCACGCATGAAGAACCTCCCGCTCCTTTCAGCCTCTTGGTAGACTTGCGCCGCTGACCAGCTTCAACCGCCACGCACCGTTTGCACTTCGAGGTACGCCGATTGCCGCTGGCGGTATTGAACGCGGCCGCTGCAAAGAACACACCATCTGGAGCATGGAGGATGCCCGTGCATCCCTTCATGCGAACCTCCCGTACCGGCCTAACCGCCAGCTCCGGTGCTTTCCCCGCGGCCGCCTCCTGCTGGACGAGGCCTGACGGATCATGGTTCAGGACTGTTTCCACTAGCGCCACTGTCGCCCCCATGGAGACAGACTTCCAGCCTCGCACCTGCGGGTTGCATGGCCCACGCACGTGCTCACCCCCCACTGTGTGTCAGCGCTGCATGCTACTTGCCAAGTGCTGCATGCCAAGAGGGGCGGGGGGGGGCGGGACCTGGGCAATGCGCCTTGCAGCCCAGGGCGTGAACGGTCGCAGGCCATCCTCGGGCTTGCCCACCCGCGCACACAAGTCCATGGGGACGATGTCCGTGTCAGTAGGAGCACGGATGACGCCGTCCTGGGCACTCCGTTGCTGCACAACGTTGTTGCGAAAGCTTTCCAGGGCTTTCGTGCTGAATTCTCTGCACGTCCCCGCGCTCAACAGTGCAGCGCGACGCTCGTCCTCGGGCTTCAACTTCAGCAAGCATTAGATGAAGAACAGCACCCGCCACCCGCAGGTCCAAATGTCTTCTTGTCGCTGGTCCACCGCCACGGGGATAGTGCGAGCCTCCGCCTCCGCTACTCTCAGGAGGTGTGTCACGTTCTCCCAGCACAAGCCGGCAGGCACCCCCGGATCAGGCGACTTCATCATCCGGGTCACGAACTCACGGAACATGGACATGATCAGCGTGTGCTGCGAGTTGGGTTCGAGACCCATCGAGTCGAAGAATAGGGGCTCGGTTTCCGCAGCGTCCACCACCAAGGCAGTGAGGTGGAGGGAGACACAGACCGGAATCACGAAGGTGCGCACGTCCGATAAGGGCTGGGCCGCCGGGGGAGGGTTCTGGAAGCAACGGGCCCGCCGGAAGGCTGCCTGCTCTGCTCGCACGTCCATCTCCAACTGCCCAATGCTATCGCCCTCTCCCAACAACTTCCTGCGCAGATAGGCCTCGTTCCCGGACACCATGCTGAAAACCACGACGTTTGTACTCCCTTCCGCTCCGCCGCGTCCTTCGCTGAACCCAACCAGGTCTTGTGCGATGTGCGACAACAAACCCACCTCTAGCAGCCCGGGAGCGTTCAGTTCCGGGTATGGCGTCGGGACCACATTACGGAACTTTCTCAGCAAGGCCTCCGCGGCGTCTTGTCCGAGAAGCCTCCACAGCTCCATGCGTACGGGGTCATAGGTACCACCATTCTGTAGCCACCGCTCGAGGTAGGCTTGCAACCTCGTCGTCGCATCTTCCTCAGCGAGGAGCTCGGGGGAATTAACACTGTTTGACATGGCGGCAGGTTTATTGGGGGGGGGGGGGGGGGGGGAGGGGGTCTTGGGTGCCCACGCACGGGGATTTGCGGCGCTGGGTGGAGCGGCGGACACTCACCCGTTCCGCCCCTACATGTCGTGCACACCGCTGCTGCACACCGCTGCTGCACACCGGTGCGCATATTCGTCGCGCACATATACACGCGCGCCCTACCGCATATATTATCCCGGATTCACTCGGTGAAACCACGTATTCATTACGCCGTGCTGCTTCAACAATATACACTGCGAAATTACCCCGACACAATGCCGCACCGACTAGCCCTTCACAATACATGCATACCAATAGTAGTGGCGCGCTGCTCCTCGCCTCCGCTGTGTCGTTGACTGCCCCGGAAGGCGGTCGTCGACTGGGTGTTAGTTTCTCCACCTCGCCCCCCCCCCCCCCCCCCCCTTTCACCGCTCACAGCGCCATGGCAGACCTCGTCTCCCGGGCAAAAGCCATCGTTATCACAAAGAAAACCCGTGCAGAGGTGCCCTTATGCCTGGTGTTCGCGGCGCAGTCCGTGGAGACAATGGTTGCCCACGCGGCAAAGTCGCAACCAGTAGATCTGCGGGTCTACCCCTCAGAAGACGACGCCAGGAAGGGTTCCTGGGGCGCACCTCTGCAGGAGTTTGCAGCCCGGCTTAGGAACCAATCCGGCGGGGGGCCGCTGCGACAACAACTCGAGGCCGCGCAGTATACGCTGCCAGAGGGGGTGCTGGCCTTCTATGTCACGCCCGCAGATCGCACCGGCATCACGGACCCCTCCAGCGCTGCTGGGGCTGCCTCGTCCTCCTCAACAAGGTCGCGCGCCAGCACCGACACCATCACTGTCATGCGTGCAGAGATCCAGGCCGTATGGCCACGAGATGATGACGACGTGTACTTGCCGGTGCAAGGTGCGTTGGGCGAGGTTGTTGCCCCTGACTGGGCGGCGGGCCTTGTTGTCTCGCGTGTCCGCGCCGCCGGCATCGAGGAGGACGAGAAAGACATGAGGAAACGCGTGACAAGGTGGGCACGCAACAAAACACTCCACCCACCACATAAGCACGCACCTACTCGTGGCTAACTTGTGCCGCGCGCAGGTTCGTCCGGGAGCGCCGTAAGGCCCACCTAAACGCCAAGGCTTCCACAGTGCCAGCGGCGCAACTCGTGGTGGCCGAGGAGGCCGCGTCCTCAGCCGCATGGAGGCGAAACGATTGTGGCTTGTTGTGGGCGTCCGGGCACAGGGGGCGTCCCGACGCCAAGGCAAGGAAGCTCATGGCGGCGTCGTCGACGGCACAGCCTCCCGGGGTGGTGAAGACACTGACGGCCGCCGTTCTCCCTCCGGACGCGCCGCTGCCCCGCCCACCCCTAACTGAGAAGGAGCTGTGCTGGATGAACGCCGCCGACAAGAAGCAGTCGGACGCCGACAAGAAGCGGAAGAGGCCAGTGGAGAAGCGCCCAGGTAAGAAACTGACGGTCGCGGAGTCGGAGGCGGAGTCGGAGTCGGAGTCGGAGGCGGAGGCAGCGAGGTCGTCGAAGCGGCGGGTCCCCCGGGCACGCAAGAACAAGCAGTAGCTTCCCCCCCCCCCTCCCCTCCCCTCAACCCCCCCCCCCCCCCCGCCCCCCCCACCCGCCCCCCCGCCCACATTCCCCGATGGCAGCTGTCGCGAATATTGTAATTAAATCATTCTTCGGCAAACCGCTGCCTGCCCCCCCCATCCCCTCCCCCCCCCCCCCCCCTCGCGAATATTTATGTAACGTGAGCACTCTTTGGCAAAACATGGCAGCCAAACCGCCCATCTGATGACCTTTGATCGGACGGCTGGCAGGCCCGTTCAGCAGTACTAGCTATAATGTACACAAAATTCCCCACTGTTACCAAATACGTACGGCTGCGATTTGCGCTCCCATATACTAATAGTCGTAGTTATCCACAGGACGACTCGTCATCGCGCCCGGGTTCGTACTAGATACCCGGTACCGGCTTAATAAATATATCGCGTACTACCCGGTACTACACGGACAACCTTGTACCTTATTCGTCAGTGCCATGTAACACGTCACCGCCCTAGTACGACTACCAGAATGATTACAAAAAGGATTTATCGCCCGCCGGCAATAACGCCGGATGTACTCGCACGTAACTGGATGGACGTGCCGCCACCAGCAGAAGCCTTCACGGATAAATAATAGTCGCTAGTAGTAGTGCTTCGTCACCCGTATGTCACATCTGAATCTCACAGTGGTGGGTGAGGTGAGCAAGGGGGTGCACCGCACAGTGCGTAGTATCGCATGCTTGGCTGCGGATCGGGGTGCCCTCTCATCGCGGGGCACTCGGTGCATCACCCGGGCTCACCAGGAGGCCTTGCTCACAAGAGACTTCATTCCTCGGGGTCCTGAGCTTGGTGGCCGCTCGAGAGCGCGCTCGCTGCCTCATCAGACGGCGCAGATTCGTCTGCCATCCCGTTGCCGAAGCTGCACAGCACATCCGAGGATCACCCACACACACACGTGCACGCGTGGCCCGGACTCTGAACCGCGTGCGCATCACTCATCCATCCCGCCTCATGCGGGATGCGGGCCGCTTTTAGGCGGCTTGCTGTGTTTTTTTTTCCGCCCCCGGGACAGGACTGGCACCAGTGAAACCCTTGCAGCGTCTCTACGACGGCCGTTTAGGCATCAATCCAGTTACGGAAAGCCGCCCTGGGTAGGCGACGCTCCGTTATAGTCATCAAGCAAATTGCCGAAGCATTCTGCAAGACTAATTAGAGGCCAGTGACGGAATTTCCAACACTGTTGGATCACCGTCTAAAACACTGCCATCAGAATACCCGGCACTGACCACGAAAGGTCCGCCCTACCCGTTTGGGCGTCGGCCCATTCGAGTAATGCGAGTTGGGGCAAGCCCCAACCCGCGGAGCAAAGCATTTCGGGAGTGCGATACATGTGCAACAAAAAAGGCAATGTGAGGGAGGGCCCGACGCCATAGCTGGAAAATTTTCCCATTCCCAGTAAAATCCAGGGCGCCGTGAAGGGAAGGGGGGACCCCGCCAGAAATAAAGGCAGTTAAGTCCTCAGGTGTTGACGCAATAACCTGGCTTGCTGTGTTGTTTTTCTAATTCATGGGAACTGCCTTTTTTGTAATTCACACCGGTACTGTACCGATACCAGTTCCTGTAGGTGGATTTGTAGGTGGACCAGTACCTGTAGTGGCCTTTTATTTGTAATTCACACCGGTACAGGACCGGTACGGCCGGGGCGGCTTCGGCCGATGTCCCGGGGCGAACTTTACTTTACTTTTTCAGGACCGGTACCTGTGTGAATTACGCGAGCTTTTTCCTTCCCCAGTACCGGTACTTTCTGTGCATCCTCATGACGCTCTCCCTCTAACGAAAAAGTACCTTATTAGGGGGTCTTCTACGAATACCGGTAGGCCCATGACCCGGGGCGAACTTCACTTTTTTACCGGTATGCACAACCGATCGGCAATCGAGCGGTGCTTCTCTACCACCCAGACCTCACACTGCCACCCAGCCAGTCATTTCTGCACATCGCCTTGTAGCCGCACGTGTGCACGACCCCTCAGACAAATACAGGCACGCAACATAGTTGGGCGGATCCTCTAAATAAATAACGACTAGTACAAGTAGGGCGCGCCAACAGTCCGGCATCTGTTCCCATACTGAAAGGCGAAAGCTCCGCCGCCGCCGCCGCCGCTGTCGACTCGCAGCGCGAGCGTCATGGCCCTGGACGCCATCAGCCCCGGCCCCTGCCTCACGCCGGCTGAGCTTCGGCTATTGCTGGATTCCGTCGTAGCGTTGCCGGGAGGTGTTAAGGCTGAGCTGCCGGCGACCAGCGAGCCAGGTGCGGCCGGACGGTCACTCCCCCCCCCCCCCCCCCCCCTCTCGCCGGCGCGTATGCCCCCGCCCCCCCTCCCCCGCCCCCGCTCTCGGTTCCCCCCTGACAGCGCGCCGCCGCCTCGCGCAGACGTGTCTGAGTTGTACGACCTGATCTCCGCGGGTCGCTGGGAGGCGGCGCTGCAGCTGCCGGTCGTGCTATCTGCGCTGGCGATCGACGAGTGCCTGGAGCAGGTGAGGTGTTCGTGCGGTTGGGAAACGCACCGCCGCGCCACAATACCCCCCCCCCCCCCCCCCGGCGCCCCTCGTCCCGTTCCGACCCATCACCCCCCCTCCCCCTTCCCGCTCACGCACCGCCGCCGGGGAAACAGCAGGCGGGCGAGGGAGCCGATGAGGCAGTGCTGGCGGCCGGGCGTGCCGCTGCCGCTGCGTTCCAAGCGAGCGAGGGCCGCAGCAGGGAGGTGCTGGTGCTGCTGGGGGCGGCGGTGGCGCTGCTCAACCTGTTCATGGAGGCCAACTTTTCCGGGTAAGTGCGCTCACCCGCCTACTCGCCTGCCCACCCGCCCGCTGCCCCGCCGCGAGCCGCCTCGCGTTGCATGACCGCGATGGTGGGGTGCAGCGCCGCCAGGATGGGGCATGTGACGCTGTCGCTACGCCATTCTTCCCCACGCTTACGCAGGCCACCAGCAGGCATGGCGAGATTGCCTGTGGACATCTTTACCAATCAACCGGCCGTCGCAGTGTCCGTCCCCGAGGCCGCCGTTCGCGAGCGCGCTGGCGCCAAGCAGCTGGTGGTCGATGGCGAGGAGCTCGTCGGCAAGCTGTCGAGCACGCACTGCCTCCTGCTGGCCAGCGCACTGCTGCTGGCCCCGCTGTCGCTGCCGGGCGCTGCTGATGCCGCCGTGGAGGAGGGTGCCGCCGTCCCGTCCACCTGGACGCCCTGCGCCTCCTGGCTGCTGTGGGCGTTGCGCGCGGTGTCCGCGCACCAGCGCGTTGTCTCCAGGCGCAGCGCCACCCTGAGAGCGAGGCAGAGGGCTCTCAGCAGCGCGCTCCTGGTCCAGTGGGGCGACCCGGACTGGGCGCTGATGCAGGTGAGGAGGGCGCAAGTGGCGTGGCATGTCATTCGGGGCCGGTGGCGGGAATATGGCTTCACGCTCTGAGGGTAACACTGAGCTGTGTGCAGGTGGATCACGCATGCGCTGGCAGCGAGACCGCGGCGCGGCCGTGGTTCGCTCCGCTGCTCAGCGGCTGCTGCCTCATGGAGCTCGCGGCGCTGGAGGACCTGTACGGCGACAACTCTGTCGCGGCGCAGCGCCTGGCGGCCGCGGGCGAGGCGCTGGGCCTGAGGCTGGAGCTGACGGGCGTGATGGGCAAGCGCACGGTGCACCAGGCGAGCGCTGCCCTGCGCCATCTTGCTACCCACTCCCCGCTCCCCCCCTCTGATAAGGTTGTCTAAAACGGCGCAAAGCTGCGGTGATAAGGGGGTATAGCAGTGGCGGGGATGCATGAGGGTCCGGGATGGGCCCAAGCTGCATAGCTGTGCGAGAGCTTGGCGGGAACGGAGCCGCTGGGGTGGCTGCCAGGATCCGCGGTGCGCCGCTGAAGGTGTCCGATGTGCGGGGTTGCGCCGCCAGGTGGACGGGGTGGCGCAGATGGTGGCGCGCGTGTCGCGGACAGGCATGCTGGCAGAGGTGGCGAGCCTGGAGAGCGCGGCCGCCGCGGAGGAGCAGCTGCTTCGGGAGCAGCAGCCCCGGCCGGCGGCACAGGCAGCCAGCAGCCTCCCCAAGGTGCGCCTCCGAGCGCGCGCACCCCGCCCGCTGGGACGCTGCTGGAGCGTGCGGTCGATGGGCTGAGCGGCTGCGATTTTCAACAGGAGATGAAGTGGCAGGAGAGCAGTGACGGGCTGGACGTGATGGAGATGCCCAAGCTGGAGGTGGGAGCCAAACTGGACCGGCGCCAAGTGTGAACCAGGCGGCGGGGGGAGGGCATGCTGGTGTCGCGATCCGCCGCTCGGGGGGGGGGGGGGGGGGGGGGGGGAGGGGAAGGGGGGGCTGACCGCCAGCTTCCCATCCCGGCAGGTGGACTCGTCCTCCCTCGGCCTGGACGACCTGACGTCCGTGGAGCAGTCGCTGCTGCTGCAGGTCGCCAACCATGAGAAGAAGCGGGAGGCACGCCCCCTCCCCCCCCCCCCCTGCCACCACCCACACATGCACAGACAGACAGACAGACAGACAGACAGACAGACAGACACTAACAAGCACACCTCCAGCACACGAGGATGACGGTTCCTGAAACCGCATGCGCCCACCATGTCATCCTCCCGGCTGTCAAGGCTCTGACAACGCCCCTGGGTGCCCGGAGCAGGCTCTGGACGAGGAGCTGCAGATGTGGCGGATGGCGCCCTTTGTGGAGGCGGTCATCGGGCAGCGCTGCGCGGACTTCTGCGTGCGGCTGGCGGGGCAGCTCATGCGCGGGCGCCACGAGTTTGTGCGCAGCCGCACCAAGCAGCGCGGCTTCCTGCGCTTCCAGGACGTGAGTCCCCCTGCTGCGCGCTGCCCCCCCCCCCCCCCCCCCCCCGCTCCCGCCCTGTCCCTCTCCGCCACTCCCCCAGCTGGCTGACTGCGTCTGGCGCACCCACACTGGGTGCCTCCTTAATGCAGCACTGCCACATACGTAATGTCCCTACCCCATTCCCTGCGCAACTCCCATGCCACAGTCTTCACTTGTTCCGCCATCACATGTCGCCACTGCCTTCTGACTCAACGTGCAGTGACCATCGCATGCGTATGCCGCCACGCTGAAGGCTGATGATGGCGGTGTTCACTCTGGGTTAACAGGTAGTGGACAACGCGCTGAACGTCGACGGCGGGAGCTCCACCGCCCGCGTTCGCGGCATCCACGCTACCCCGGCGCCGTGCCTGCCGGGCATCCGCCACGAGCTTGCCAAAAAGATGATTTCCATCGGCCTGGTGGGCGAGGCGATGAGGTGCGGCGCCTCCCATATGACTCCCCCCCTCCCCCCCTCCCCCAAACAACAGCAACAAATGACTGGCCACACTCAAGGTTTACGTGGCGCCTGCTTGCCCTCCGCGGCTGCCCGCTCCTCAGGCTGCTGGAGGAGCTGGAGCTGTGGGACAGCATGATCGTCTGCTACCAGACAATGGACAAGAAGCTGCAGGCGCTGGAGGTCATCAAGCACCAGCTGGAGGTGACATCCCCCCCCCCCCCCCCCCCATCCCCCCCACAAACACACACACCCAACCATTGCGCACACCCACGGCTGTCACGCCTGGGCAGACGTCATGCAGATCGGCGATGCCTTGTCGCCGCTTCCTTCCGGTCCAACTCGGATCACTGGCTACAAGAGCGCCATGCCGCGCGCACAGACCCCCGACCCCCGCTGCCGCCGCACTCGCAGGAGCGTCCGGACGAACCCAGTCTCCTGTGCGCGCTGGGCGACGTCACTGGGGAGGAGCAGCCATATCACGACGCCTGGGAGAAGAGCGGCAAGCGCAGCGGTGCGCATGCTCTAGGGGGCGCCACATGCTGGGGGCGCTGCCGGCTGCACACGGCATTCCATCAAAACATCATGCACACGCCGCGATGACTGCGGTTTTCGGGGATAGTCGACGATGACTGTCACAGCCCCGTCTCGCGCACTCACACGCGTGTGGGGAGGTCGCCCTCTGTCTGCACAGTGGACAAACCCAAAGCTGAGCCATCAACATAAGGAGGGTTGTTTGGGGGGCACGGTGGCGGGCCTGAGGGAGGGAGATTCAAGAGCAGCGATGGCTGAAGCATCCCCCTCCCCTCCCCCTCTGCGTGGCTGACTATGCCTCGCTGTGCCCACCCACACAGCGCGGGCGATGCGGTCGTTGGCGGACTCGGCGCACCGCAAGAAGGACTTTGCGGCGGCGGCGGCGTACTGGGAGGCCGCACTGGCGCTCAACCCGCTGCACGCCTCGGGCTGGTTCGCGCTGGGGCACTCCTTCCTCAAAGTGGACAAGCTCGACAAGGCCGTGCATGTGACCTCCCCCCCCTCCCAGCTGCTCCATCCCGCTCTGCGCTGCGCCATGTTGCAGTGCCCGTCGAATTATTGAATGTCACCCGAGGTGGCAGTAGGAGGTGACATGTGCCATTCTCCGACCCCGACCCCGGCTGCCGGGCGCCCGCCAGGCTTTCACGCGCTGCTGCCAGCTGGACGCCAGCAACGGCGCCGCCTGGAACAACGTGGCCGCCATCTGCCTGACGCAGAAGAAGCACAAGGAGGCCTTTGCCGCGCTGGCGGAGTCGAGCAAGTACCTGCGCGAGAACTGGCACACCTGGGACAACTACGTGCAGGTGCGCCGCCGCCGACGGGCGATGCCAGCGGCGGCAATGTTGCCCCTCAATGGAGAGCAGCCGCACCGCTCGCACAGCCCATGGTTACGTCACGATCTCCCGGCGCCTTAAGGACGCATGTCCACGGGTCCCGCCGCGGCAATAAGGACACTGCCCTGCCCTGCCCTGCCCTGCCCTGCCTCGTTTCCCTGCAATAGGCCAACCTATGGCAAATGTTCTTACCGGTTGATTATAGGCTCTTAGAGGCGCATTGCCAACCGTGGGGCTTCTGGTGCCTTCGTGCACGGCATCGTTAAGTGCCAGTCTCACTTTCTCTGTCATGTTGACTTTCCGACAGTCGAGATATCAACTTTCGGGTAGACTCTGGCAGATTATTCCAACTGAAGCCGAACAGCATTTCTTCTATTATTCCGTAGCATCTTGTTTATGATCATCTTCTATACCGGAACAGTAGCACCGTGATCATTTTGATCATTGATCGCATCCCTCCCACTCTCCTTAATAAAACCACATAGCGAGAGGGGTGCGCGTACACAGATACGAGGAAATATACCGGTCACCCATCCGCTCGCGCCAGCCGAGCTGCGGCCCCACTGGTACGTTATATCCATGTTGTCGCATTGGTAGGTATATCACACTACCTTGTTGGGCTATGAGAATGGTGGCGGACATCGACCGAGGGCATGCTGGCGCCCGCCCTCTTGCGGATTACGTGTCCTGATTGTAACGTGTCTCTCAGCTTTCAGCCGCCCGAGTGGCTTCCCACGAGCATGGCATGGCTGGGCGGCGGTGCGGCAGAGCTGAAGGCCCCCGTGCGGGCGGCTGCCGGGCGTGAGTACGCGGAGGTGCTGACATGTGGGGGCGCCGCTGGTGGGCCTGCAGGTGGCGGTCCTGCTGGGGAACTACTCCGCCGTTCTGCATGGCATCCACCACATGATGCGCCTTCGGCACGGGAAGGACATCCCGCTGGAGGTGCCCCCCCCCCCCCCCCCCCCCTGCTCCTCCCTCCCCCATCTCCCTGCGCGCTGTGGCGGAAACTTCAGCTGGAGGCTGATCGGTGGCGGTGTGGCGCAGGCGCTGTCCGCGGTGGTCACGTACCTGGAGCACCCGGGTGAGGGGGAGACGGCCAACAACGTGCAGCTCATGCTGGGCCGCGTGGAGGCGTGCCTGAAGGCCATCGCGCAGGTCGGCGGCTCGGAGGCCGCCTTCTGGCGCATCTTTGCCAGGTGGGGCCTCTGGGGCGGGCGGCTCCCCTGGCCGCCTCTGCCGCCGCGATGGCTACGCACAGCGCCAAACCACATCGCCAGTCCGCCCCAATATGAAGGCCGGGCTGTGCTTCAGCGGGACAGGAGGGAGGGGAGATTTCATCAGCCACAGGGGCAGGAGTGGCCGCGCCTGCGGCAGGATGCCCCTCTCGCCCTCACTTTTGCTTACCCCCGCCCCCCCCACCCCCCCCCCCCCCCCCCCTCCCCCCCCTGCAGGTACCATGCCCTCCGCGACCAGCGCACCGTTGAGCGCGAGTGTCTCCTGAAGTGCACCCGAGGCCTCACCGGCGACGCCTGGCAGCAGGCACCCCCCCCCCCCCCCCCGTCATCTCACCCCGCCATCACCTAGCCACCCCACCCGCTGGACTCGCGTGGCCCTCGCTCCCCGCTGACCACAGGGCGCCGCCGCCGTGCGCAGGACGAGACGCGCTTCCTGGAGGTCGCGGACGCCTCGGCGGCGCTGGCGGAGGCGACGCTGGCGTGCGTGCAGGGCGGCGCCTGCGGCCGGCGCGAGCTGGCGCAAGCGCGGCTGCAGTTGCGCGGCGTGCTCAAGCAGGCAGGGCCGCCCGTCTCGGCCGCCTGCTGCGCTGCACCGTCCTGATCGCGCGATGACCTCGCAACAAGCACTTCTCAGAAAACCGATCATCCTTCTATATTCTTAAGTGAAAGTAAAGTTCGCCCCGGGACATCGGCCGCCGCCGCCACAGCACTTGACCTCGTGCGCCAACTGCACTCGTAGGTCTGGCATAGCCCATAGACCATTGCCCCATTCGAACCCCGAAAGGCTAATGCATCAACCGGGTAAACACTGGCGACCATTCGGCATTGCATTGCTTTTTGACGGCACTATTATATGCGGCGTCCCGATTCCGCCGCGCTTGGCTACTTTTCCGCCCCCGGGACAGGACTGGCACCAGTGAACCCTGTCGTTGCAGCGTCTCTACGGCGGCCTTTCAACGACGAATCGTTTGGGCAGCAATCCAGCGCCTGCCTACCATCCCGGCCCTCCTCCGGGAGTGCGCTGCCCCGGCCAAGCGCATCGCGTTTGCACCACACTAAGTCCCGTATCGCCGCGCTGCTCGCAGGCGGAAGCCGAGTTTGAGGAGCACGAGGCGTGCAGCCGGCTGCGCGGGGTGCTGGAGCGCGTGCAGGAGCGCGAGGGGGAGCTGAGGGCGGAGGAGGACGGCGGCGCTGCCTCGGCGCAGGCCGACGGGGGGCGCAGCATCCGCGACAGCCTGCGAGACTGCTGAAGCGCCCGGCGCCGTCCGCGTCTGGCTACTACCGAGCTCTGGGGCGAAGGCCAGCCCGCGACAGCGGCGGCAAATAGGCAAGAGGGCTGATCGGCCTGGTTAAGATTGGTAGCCTAGGTTGGATGATCTGCCTCCGTTGTCAATATCAAGCGTGATGACCGGCATCGAAAATGTACATGATTCACGAAAAGATTGCCGACACGGTACCTGGGCTCTGGGTTTACTGTTGACCCCCCCGCCCCGAGAGAGAATAAAGCTTATACACCCATTTGATATGGATATCCATCTTCTGATAATACACTCCGAAAGCCTCGCCTACAGAGATACCGACTCGACAATGCGAGTTTGCAAATACAATAAACTTTTCGTCATATTATTTTGGGACCCGAACTTAGTTAGATGACTAATACCGCCGGTAGTACGTACGACCACGAGCAATGTACTGGTAACATGGTAATTATTATATTGCGCCGCAGCTGCGCAGTAGTCACGACCTGTTGTAGTTTCAATGGCACGGGAGCTGCGAGCACTCACAAGCAACCTTCAATGTTGTTCTTCTCGGCTCTGCTGTGTTTTGGCCTTTTGGGGGTAGCAACTAAATATATAGATGTTATTTGGATATTAGATATGCAGCGATAAGATGTGACGTATTAATCAGGCTGGGGCTGCTCTTGCGACTACCCTGCTGCTAGCTAGTGCAATCCATTGTTACTATGGCAGCGACAGCGACACTCCGCCGTATTCTGGCAGGACAGCATCAGATTCTGCCTCCAGAAACGCATTCCATGCCGCGGCTCCAACAGTTGAACAGTAGCGCGTGGCGGACACTCTGTGCTGGTTCAAGATATAATGGGCATGTGATATGTAGTCGATTTCTTACATCAGTGCTTAAACATATGCACATGAGTGTCCGCCATGACACGCTGCAGCCCGCCCTGCTCAGAAATATCGGTGTTAAGGGGGGGAGGCGTTGGCACTTTTCTAAATGTGTGGCTAGCCGCCACTACTCACGTCTGAATGACCTAGCTTTGTGACTGTGTGACGGGGACATTTTGTTGTGAATAACTTGCCAATATAGGTATATAGCCGCACAAAGCGCAGTCCACTCTAGTGGGTGTTAAGGTTTATGGTTTATTATTGTAATTCAAATTACAACTATTCTAGCATTGTGACAACACTGCTCAAGCTTATACCATGATGTATGCTTGATTGTCATCAAGGATATAATCAAATCGATGTAAGTACAGGTGGTAGCGAGTCAAGCTCCGAAACCATCATGTTTGTGATGCATGCGTCCGGAACAAGAGGTACCGATATGAGTAATATGCAGACGCTCCAAAACCAATTCTGGAGACAATTGTTTATACGCGGTTGTTCATGATTGTTCATTGCCATACGGATGCTGGTCGGGATGTCTCTCAATGCAGCACATTGGATCGATACCTCACTGTCTAGGCTTATCATTTACCTAGCTAGCTAGCGCCACTACACAATGCCTGAACTTCCGGGCATGTAACCGCTATTTTGTAACTGGCCCATTATTGGGCACCACTAACTCATTATTTTGCAGACCAACGAAACAAACAAAGGACTAATATACTACATGAAAAGATAAAACATATGAAAAATATTAATAATAACAATAACAACAGCAAGAGACCATGGTAGATCACATTAAGCCAACCGACCACATTCGCGCAGTGCACCTTGTGTGCTGTTGCATGCCGCAATCGAACATATGTTATTGCGATGTGTTGCCATATGAATTCCTTTGTGGGGGATACTATTGCCATATTGGGTTCCGATGTGGCGGCAACTGTAGGAATCGATGGTGTGGGTTGTGCTCACCCAGGGGACGCCTTGGGGACGCCTTGGGGCGGGTCCTTGTGCTGACTGCCACTTGTCTCAATAATCGGTTCCAACCTGGAGGCAAGGTCCATTTGATTTTGACAAGCACCCGTCATGCTGAAGCACATGACAACATACCGCCGTAGGTGCCCTGTCTTTGGAGGGGTACGTACTGGCTCACACAGTAGTACGGCTTTGAGAGTGCCTCTTAACAATGCACACTGACCATTGCCCTTTACAACCATGTCCGCTCTGCTTTACATCGGGCCAAAAACAGGCGCTGTGGTCTTTGGGTCTTCCATGTATGGGGGCACCGTCAACAACGTAACATACACCGTCATCAACACATGCATTTACCTCCGAAACACGCACAGAAACCTCAGATTTCTTTTGTGTCATGAAATTATACTATCTGTAGTGACACACCAAAATTCCCTGCCGTTGGTTGACAAACGTTCACTTTGGAGTGTTGACTGCGAAAATCTGCCATGCTGCTTTTTCAGCGTGTGACTGTTCACCCGACAATGACATATATTGCTGCTGCCTTTTCTGACACACTGCGCGGCAATACACTTTTCGACATATGTCACCGCCAGCTGACACCTTTATGGCGGGGAGGAATGCCAGGAGATCATGTTAGGGTTACAACCCTAGATATCGACCTCACTAAATGCCCTCCTACGTTATCTCTTTAATTAGCGGACCCTATGCAGGGTGGTCAGGGCAAATGGCCCCTGACGCTCGGTAAAGGCGGCTTATCAAGACAAAAGAGCTTGCTTCAGTTGAAACAAATTTCAAATACTCGTATGTTAACATCCGCCTCAGCATGGCACGATGAGCCCCCCCCCCCACCCCCCTTCAATGTCGACTTTCAAAAACCAGCCACCCGCCCGTAGAACAGCTGATTCCTATTGGCGACCGTTTGGTACGGAGCTCTTGCTTGAGTACACATGCCATGCTCCGGTTGTCAGCAGTTTTCTAGAAACTTATGCCAATGGGGGAGTATCTGCCGCTTCAAGGTGGGCACTATCTATGAGTGAGGGACGGCATGCGGCCACCATCACTGTGGCGGTGATGTACCTAGGAGTTCCCTCATCATGGCCGCAGCGAGGGGGGTGAGCCTGCAGCCTGCACATCCATGGTCGCGACGGCAGCGGCGGTGGCGGAGGCCATGACGGTGACGATGGTGATGGAGCTCCTCCAGGCGCGGCAGGAAAGGGCGCCCTACTGCACCGCGCAGCAGGCCTTCTCGCCTTGTATGGTGGAGCGCGGCACCTTGCGGATGAGCTGCGTCAGCCCGGTGATGACCTCCGTAAAGTCGGGGCGTGCCCGCGGGTCCGAGTGCCACATGCGCTCAATCAGCGCCTTGAGCTCCGACCGCACCGGGTCCTGCAGCCGCGCCATGACTCAGCCTCTGCTCAGCCAGGAGTGCGGACAGCCGCACATACCAGACAGAGGGGAACACGGCGAGCGGAGGGCGGGGAATGGGGCGGGGGGGGGGGGGGGGGGGGGCAAGACTTCTGCTCGGCCGACGAATGCCGCATCCCGAGCCACGACTGGCCGACATCCACCATGACATCTGCCCCCGGCCCGCAGAAGCTCTCTCGCAACACATAGTGCTGTACACATCTACCACAACGACCACATCCACCACCGCTATGCGCACGGGCGTCATGACACGGGAAGACGATCTCAACCAGGCAGTGCCCCGTGTGAATAAACAAGTCGGTATTCAGCAAGGTATCGTCCGTATTTTCAGAAGACTGTCTGAATCGCAATAATGCTTGTCCGCACTGTTCCACATGGTTTGCCGAGTGCCGACGGTCGTCACCGGTGTGTAGCAGCGGGCTTGAGAGTGGGATGGAAGGATCGCGCTGCTGCTGCTGGTGGACGCAGCCCTTGTGGCAATGAGGCCGCGCGATGACGCAGTCAAGCTCGGCAGTGAATACACGCTGCTTCCCGTCCAGAGCCCTCCCACCAATCCTTCTCCCGGGATACTTTCAGACAGGCATCTGCCAAGGAATCTGTTGCCAAGGCGGCGGTGACCCTCAACACGAACAGCATTGTGCGGGTGAGCCGGGCCCAAAGGGGTAAGGGCTGCGGGGTGAGTTGGGGGGGCGCACGTTTGGCTTGTCAAGGGCGAGCATGATGGGGCGGTTCCCCTCCAGCGCGACCGCCTTGGCGACGTTCACCGCGTCCATGCGGTCAAAGGGCGCGCGCGCCTCAAACAGCTCAAAGCACAGCATCGCAAACGAGTACACGTCCACCTTGGCGTTGTAGGGCTCGTGCCGGAAGACCTCGGGCGCCTGCACCAAGGGAGGAAAGGGGGGGAGGGTGTAGGGTTTAAGGGAGCATCCGGCGTTAGGACAACGAGGCGGCTCTGGACGGGTGTGCCCGTGACACCGTGCGACAAAATGGGTTTGCCAGCCCCCCCCCCCCCCCCCCTGCAGCACACGGTCGGAAAACCCGACCAGCTTGTGTGGCCCATTCTGGGACACTTCAAGGGGGGCAACCCTGCAACGCGAGCCCGGAGCGTGGTTACGGTGCGGCCATATGTTCATCAGCCCACATCGGTGCACGGCTCCCCTGAGACCTTACTTTCGGATGAATCCAAAGAACAATCCAAAACACCCCACACACCTCGGGGCCCAACGCTGCCGATGGGGCCACGTCCACGTATGGGGCCTCAACGTACATAAGGACAAGGAAGAAGCGCACACACTCACACACACACACACACATTGCAAGCTCCTCGCTTCAATCGCTCTACCGGAACGCGCCTGCGCAGCGTGCCCTTCTTGTAGCTGTACGTACTCGCCCCTTGCTATCGCAGCACGTCAATCGCGCGACCCCGCATACGCCCGGCGCCGCCACGGCACAGCCGCTGTGTCATCACCGCCAAACCAAGCGTCTACCCTGACGCGCCAACGTGTTACGGGGCCGGATGCTCGTACATGCCCCTCCCCCATCAGTACACACACACACATTAAAAATACACATACACAAACGGGCGCCGGCGCACCGATACGAACCCTTCCTGTTTACAGCCCCAAGTTGAGTCTGCACGCGCAACCTATGCATAAGAACGTTCGCTATACCTTTGCTGTACTTTTTGTCTGCATTTGACCTCTGGCAGCTAGGGCGGGTCCTTTTTCGCAGTGTTCTTAAGACCGCGCCGGCAGCCGTATGCTTATGTTTCACCAAACGAGGGGGGTTGATGGGGCCGGGGCGGGGGGGGGGGGGGGGGGGGGGGTCCACCATGTATCGGTACGTCCCCGTCTCGCCCGTCATCTTGTACTGGTCGTCGTGGTTGGCCAGGCTGGTGGGCAGCGTCTTGCTGAGCCCGAAGTCCGCAATCTTGACGACGCCCGTGTTCTGCACCAGGCTGCTCTTGCTGCTGTACACGCTGCCGCCGATCATGAAGTTCCCCGGCTGCAGCAACGGTGAGGTGAGGTGGACCCGCGGGGGGGGTACAGGAGCTGAGGCCCCGGGAGGCGTCATGCGGAACACCCTACTCACCCATTGGTGCTCGTGCCATGTTGATATTGGGTGCGCGGGGCGCAGAAATGAGCTGTTTTGCGGCACTGCGTTGATGGTTCAGTGGTGAATCGTGATGGATTTCCTGATATCTAGCTCAATAGGGGATCCAGGCCCGCCCTCGTTGTGGAAGGGCCAACGCGATAACTATGCGCCAAACCGCTGTGTTCAAGGGTAGACCCAGCCCCAGAACCTAAGCCCTAATGCAATAAACCCTAACCTGGACTGAGGTTCCCGTTCAAGGGAAGGGAAAGCCCTGTAAGAGGGGGGGGGAGGGGGGCGGGGCAAGGGTACCTTGAGGTCGCGGTGGATGATGGGGCTCGGCTTGCGCGTGTGCAGGTAATTCTGCAGACGTGGCGGGGATGGTTGGGGGGGGAAGCGGGGGGGGGGGGGGGGGGGGAGAGGCGCGGTAAGGAGGGCCGCATCAGCATGGAAAGCCTTCCCTCAGGAGGCGGGTGGGGGGGGGGGGGGGGGGGGGTATGGGGGGGGCGCACCATCCCCCGTGCCGCGTCCAATGCAATCTCCAGCCCTCTCCGGAGCGGCAACTGCGCGGGGGAGGGGGGGGGGGGGGGGGTCAGCTCAGCATGCATCAAGGAGGGTGGGGGAACCACCGGCAAGCGCCGCAAGTGCAGCCGAAAGCGCTTGGTGCCCGGCTCCCGTAGGCAGCAGCGCAGGATAGGGGCCGTGCTGCCAGCGCCGCCGTTGGGCCGTCAGTGCCGCCCATCCCATCCCACGCCCTATACTGCGCGATCCGCCCATTTGGCCGCCCGATTGTGCTAGTGGGGTGGGGGTGGGGGGGCTCCGGCTCCGTGGTATCGGCACAAGCTACCCCCGACTCGAAATGCCCACGCAGCTGGCAGCTGCCGAGCACATGGCCGCACAGTCCGCATGCCGCTGCGCAGTTCGAGTTCTTACGGTAGCCAGGCGCTGGCTTTGCAGCGAGTATGCACAGGCATTGCTGCCGACTCCCGTGATGAGAGGGAAAATCCTATACTTGTCTGACAACATGTCATGATGAAGCACAAAAGCGGCGCGGATACCTGGACTCGGTGCTGCAATCAACTCTCTGTTTGTTGGGCCCGCAAACCCCGTCGACATGGCAAGGCATGCGCTATGGGTTTCTCGTTGGTTGGTTGGTGGTGGTGTGTGTGTCGGGGGGGGGGGGGGGGGGACACCTGGAAGTTCATCAGCTGGAAGGCATCCTGCAGGGAGCCGCCGCTCATGAGCTCCGTGACCAGCATGTACGGCGTCTGCTTGGTGCACGCGCCCAGGAACTGCACCTGCAGGCCACCGGCCCCACCCGAGCCGCATAGGCGCGTCAGCCTACCCGCATGCCCCCTCCCCCCCCCCCCCCCCTGCAGCTGCCATGGCGGAGGGTCCGGGGCCAGGTGGAGATGCCTAGGGGTGGACCAAATGAAGAGAGGGCAGAGGGGATGGGGGGGGGGGGGGGGGCGCACCGCGTTGGGGTGGTGGACCTGCCGCAGCGTGGCGATCTCCGTGCGGAAGTCGCCGAGCGCGATGCCGGTGCTGACCTTGAGCACCTTCACCGCCACCTCCGTGCCGTGGAAGTACGCCTTGTGGACCACGCCAAACTCGCCCTCGCCTGCCCCCACCCCACGCGCGCAGGTGCAGCGGCACGGCACCCGCCGTCAGCAGGGAGCATGCCGCCCAGCCGCACCCCCCGGCCCCCCTCCTCCATCACCCTCCTCCCTCTGACCGCCCACCCCCCCCGGCAACAGAACTGACACACCACACCCTCTGCTCTCAGGGATGTACCCGCCATGGTGGGCATGTGCATGTGTGTTTGGGTGGGGGAGGGAGTTCACCGAGCTTGTGCTGCAGCAGCAGCTCGCTTGGGTCGATCTCCCAAGCGTCGTAGTTCGGCTCCATGATGAGCATGCGCGTGCCGTGGTCCGCCAGGTGCGACTGCTCCATCGGCACCAGCTGCCAACGAGGGGAGGTGGGCCAAGGGGCGTGGCGAGAGTGAGGGAGGGGTGGGTGGGGCTTTGAGGGGCAGCCTACCCGAGACGCATCCCCGCGCATCCCCACCCCCCTCCCCCCTTGCCCCTCCTCTCGCCCCCAGCGCCCCGGGCGGCCCGACCCACCGCCTCGTTGTCGTACACACGGCCGCCGTGCCTGACCAGCACCTGCACCAGCTCCGGGTTGTGGCTCCGCACCGCCTCCTGCCGCAGCGCGGGCGAGGCCGGGGGTGTGAAGGGGTTGGGACGAGGGTGGGCTGCGCAGGGCTGAGGCGGGGGGTGGCTGGGGGTGGGTGGGGGGGGGAGGGATTGCCATGTTGCAGCGCGGCGGGCATGACAGGGCGGCCCTGCAGGGCACATGCCCTGCTGCTGTGCAGCAGGTTGGAACACGGGGGACGGGCTGGGGTATGGATCGGAGGGGAGGGGGGGGGGCAGAGAGAAGAGGGGGGAAGGGAAGGGATGGGGAGAGCGGAGAGGGGGAGGAGTGAGGACCGGGGGGGGGGGGGGAGGGGGAGGTGCACCTCCAGCGGCGTCCGCTGGAACTTGTCCACCGCATTGACATCAGCGCCCTGCGCCAGCAGCCACTCCGTGACGGCGTGCGCAGAGTTGGCGGCTGACAGGTGCCTGGCCGGGAGTGAGGTGGGAAGGAGGGCGGGGGGGGGGGGGGGGGGGCACGCAAGTCAGGGGGAGGGGGTCGTCAGGCCTTGTCAGTCATGCAGCAGTGCCTTCTACCCAGCAACCCCCTGCCCACACCCGCACCAAACCAGCGCAGCGCTGCTGTGCCTCCGCAGTGACGATGTTTCCGTGTGTCGAAGCGGCATATATGAGTGCAGTGCTGGAGAATGGAAGGAGGGAGAGTGAGGAGAAGGTGTGTGTGTGTGTGTGGGGGGGGGGGGCTCACAGCGGGGTCCGCTTGTCGTAGTCCGCGCAGCTTGGGTCGTCCAACTGCGGGGAGGGGCGGAGGGTCGGGGATCAGCGAGTGTGTATGTGAGTGTATGACGGGCGCGCGAGGGGGAGGGGGAGGGGGGGGGGGGGGGGGTGCCTTGAGGCTCCACACTTGAACGATGCGCTCGCAGCGCTTGAGGTCGCCGATGGAGGCGAAGAACAGCAGCTCGGTGACAGCGCGTCGCTGGGCAGCCTGCGGGCGGGGCCGGCACCATGCAAGGAGCGAAGCTCAGCGCCCCGGCGACGTGCAGGGGCGCGAGAGACAGCGACGCAGGATGAACATATCGGAGGTAAGCCCTATGTCGGCGGAGGTATGTCGGCTCGTCGACCTCCCAGCGCGCGGGGTCGACAGCGACGCGAGAGCAGCTGGGAAGCACCCTGCATCGCTGTCCGCGACCCGCGCTCGACAGGCCCCGTTACTGTTACTATTTTCACGTTCGGCGAGGAAAGATGACTCTGGGGGCGGGGGCAGCGGGGGTGCAATGGCAAGTGTCGTCGAAGGGAGTGTCGGCGACCGATATAGGCGCCACCAGCGACATCCAGCACATACGGTACGTCAACTACAGGTACGGGTAAATATAGTAGTAACGCCGCCGCGACCACCACCGCCACGCAGAGACCCCCACCCCACGCTCCTCCCCACTTCCGTGAAGGTACAAGTCCTGCGCAGGTTTCCCCGTGGCGACGGGCGCGCTCACCGAGTCGCCGTGGAGTGTTGCCTGATGGTCTTCCACCGCCGCCGACTTGCCATCCGCCGTATTCACATCAGCTTTGCCGTCGTTTTGGGCCATGCTGACTGTCAGCTGCGCCCACCACCCGCCGCGCTCAGCGCACGGGCAAGGGTTAGGTTAAAGCACCGACAAAGCCGATATATGCTGCGGCCGGAGCAAACGCCGATGTGGAGAGCTCACTGTGCGTGGGCTGTCGGGGGCGGTGAGCGGGGGCGAGGTCCAGGGGAGAGAACTGGCAGCAACTGGCGGACTGTGTCGCTCAGCAGTGGGAGGTGATGGGTTGAGTTACTCTAGGGGTCTGGCGAAGGCAAAGTACAGTACTACTGCAGGCGGGCTCAGGTGCGCTGTATTCATAGTCGTTAGGAACCCTAGGAGATACCTTTCTGATTGCCTTCTATTTTGCTGGTGATTTCCGATATCGCCTTCTGCTGCTAGCTCATGTAATTATAGGTAGCGACTACCCGTCCCTGAAGCTCCATGTCAAGACTACAGATGGAGCGGATGGAGCTGCATGAAGGGTTTCACTGTTGCCAGTGCTGTCCCCGGGGCGATAAAATTCTCGCGTGCGTACAGGGTAGTGGGCTTCTGTGAGGAGATTATGTTAGGGTGAAAACCCTAGTTCTCGAGCTTGGTAAATGCCCTCCTACGTAACCTCATTTGCTCTGCTGACTAGATCACGAGACGATACGTAAGGATTATATAGCGCCGGCGTGGCACCCCGCCGGTTGCTGAGCAAGGATCCTTATTATATACCGCAGCGCAACCCACCCTGTACTAAATAATTCTCACATTTCACCGCCAGTCCACCACCAATTCTTTGTATTTTGGTAGTACCTACTGCGTTTTTAGCGGTGGAAATGTACCAGTACATTCAAAACAGTACCAGTACGAAGGGAATATTATAATATATGCTCAGCGCGGGCGGTGCTCCGGTATGTTTTAAACTAGTTAATGGGGTTTCCTCCCTTGACCTAACCGCTTTTCAGCTACAAGTGCTGCTAAGTGGTACGGGAACTAGGCATCTGTTGTTGCGCCCTTTTTGGGTGCAGCACGAGTAGATATAAAAGCAGCTAGAACAGCTGAGCCTGCCATCTTCCAGTTTTCGCTGCGTTCCACGCAGCGATGTAAAAACTGTCTCGTAACCAGTTGCGAGCAAGGTCACCCCAGGTTGTTCAAGACCACACCCGGCTCGCCATCCGAGTGTGATATTCTCGTCCGTACGTCCGTGCGTATCATGTCAGATGGAGAAGAACCCGTCGCTGAGCCGACGCTGAAGTCGCTGCAAGCCGATGTGCGGGCACTGGCTACATCTGTAGCTCAATTGACGGCTCGTGAGCGTGTTGTTGATGGAGAAGGAGCACATGGCTCCGGCTTCGGGCAGCGCATCGCGGGACAGCCAACAGGCAGCGGGGGAGCTGCAGAGCGCCCCGACTTGCTAGAGCTAGCCCGGAGCGGCCGTGTCGGAGCAAAATCCGTGAGTGCCGAGGATGACTACCTCGCGGTGCCATAACTATTGCAGAGAGCAGAGTCTGGTTATGAGGCCGTTCGACCGGTCAGCCGAGCGAGTGCCATGACTCTTTCCCCTGAGCACCGACCTAACGAACGAATACCTCAAGCAGGATGACCGGCGTCTGCCGGCCCAGGAGGAGTATTTGTGGATGTCGTGTTTCGGGGCCCACATGGCCGCGCTTTTCATGGCTCTCAACGAGCTGCTGCCCTACGTCCCTGCCACCAACCAGGACTTCACCCCCTACCTCGCGAGAGCTCGGAACCACGCCGAGGCCATCGACAAGGCGTTTCGGTTTTGTTTGGCCTTCCTGCGGAGGCTAAATGAGATCAAGCGTATGCACGGTGACCAAGGTGTTCTGGATGTGATGCGAGCCCGGCATTTTCAGCCTGCTTCGGAGCATCTGGGTTCCGCGATCTTTGGGGACCTCATGCGGGACTACGAGCGCCGTGTCTTCAAAGCGACCGTTGCCAGCAGCGCGAAAGCGACCGCTACTGCTCGAGTGGCGGCTGCAGCTGCAGGTCGCGGGCGTGGGCGAGGACGTGGCGGTGGACGCGGGCGTGGCCGCGAAGGTGAGCACGAGTGACGGTGTGGGGCGCCTTTCGTCGGAGCTGCAGGAGCTTTGCGAGGCCACCTTTCGGTGACCGCTGCAAGACGCACCCTTGCAGCTCAACGGCGAGATGAGCGCCCCGTGTTAGGACCTAACCCCCCCCCCCCTTACAGACTTCCTTTAGACCTTCCTCGGTGCGGCGCTTCTTACAGCTACAGCCGAGTGCGGCTCAACCATCCGCACACCTGCACATGGCGGCTCAACTAACCGCCTCCCGTACCATTCCATCACTGCGTCCGTCCGTCTGGTTCGCAACGACCAAGTTTCGCGCGGGTACGTTACGCGCGTGACAGGCGCTACGAGCGCGAAGGGCACGCGGGGCGGCCCTCTTATCTGAACCTAGCCCCGCAAACCCGTACCGATGCTATTGCAAACCCGTCCAGCAGCTACCGGCCAACCACCGGGAACCTAACAGCTGCTGCCGAGTACTTTGCGAAAAATAGTCGTACCGGTGGAACTCTGTCAGTAAAACGACGTACTTACGTAATTGACGAGCCCGAAGCTGTCGCTCCCTGGGCTGCTTCATTGCGATCTCGGCTGCAGGTCGGACGCGTTCGGCTCAGACGAGCTGGGCCAGCGGACGCTCGACCTACTCTCCAGCTCCCTCAGCGCTCAGACACTCAAGAGCTACGCCGGCCGGCTGTCTCAGTTCGCGGAGTTCTGCCACGACTCCGAGAACATCAGCCCGCTGGAGGCGACTACTGCTACTGTCGTTCGGTATGTTGCATGGATCGGCGAGCGGGGGCACATCGCCGCTAAGTCGCTGCAACCTTACTTGTCTGCGATCAACACGTTTTTCGAGCTGCACAACCTCGACCCAATCGCCAAGGACAGCCTACACCTAACTTCAGCAAGGCGTGGGCTGATGCTGCGTCAGCGCCGACTGGACGTTGCCCCTTTGCGTGTCCCTCTGCCTGCGGATGTAGCTTACCGCTTCGTCACAAAGGCCGAGCTGATTGTGTCTGCTCCCTACCCAGAGTACCACCACGACTTCCGAGCCCTCCTGGCCTCGGTTGTCAACTTTATGTTCTTTGCCAGGGGCCTTACTGGCGTGTCCTGTCGAGTGCGAGCCGTGCATGTTGACGACTACAACATCCCCCTGCAAGTGTACCGAGAGAAGGGTCGCGCTGGTCGACGGGGACCCGACGACCTACGCGTACTTCTCCTCCCAGTGTCAGAGCACCCCCGAGTAGCCCGTGTCCTGCACCACTTCCTCGACCACGTCCAGTCAGTCCCCCTGGTTGCTGTTGGCTTGGCTGTGTCAAACTTCTGGGCTGTCAGTTCGGATGAGCAGTCAGAACCTTGGACTGCGGCTACAATGTCAGACTGGCTGTCCACAACCATCCGTATGGTCAACGCTGCCCCCCCTGCTGGCACCTCCTGGACCTCGCACAGTCTTCGCAAAGGCGCAGCCTCTGCAGCGAACGCCATCGGTGTGCCATTGTCCCACATTCGCTACCAAGGCGGTTGGGTCACTAACTCTGACGTCGTTCTGGACTATCATCGACCCCAACGTTCTTCCTTCACCTGGCGCATGGTTCTTCTTTGGACACATCGCCCCCCTACGCCACTTCCAAGTCCAACAGGACTCCGCAGCGGTGGCCTTCCCAGTGCCTCCTTCATGACTTGGCGCTACCTCTTCTCCGTCAATCCACCGCTCTCTCCGTTCGCTCAAGACTGGCAAAACCAGACTCAACTTTGAAATGTTTTAAACTAGTTTATGGGGTTTCCTCCCTTGACCTAACCGCTTTTCAGCTACAAGTGCTACTCAGTGGTACGGGAACTAGGCATCTGTTGTTGCGCCCTTCTTGGGTGCAGCACGAGTAGATATAAAAGCAGCTAGAACAGCTGAGCCTGCCATCTTCCAGTTTTCGCTGCGTTCCACGCAGCGCCCCCCCCCCCCCTGACTCCGTTTTCCCTCCACGCTTTCGCTATACCATCCTGCCAATTTCGGCTCTTGACCGTGTAAAACAGCCTGCGCGGCCTTTTTGGCAAAACCAGACTCAACTTTGAAACGCTAATGTATCATCTAGATATACTGATTCCTCATAGTGACCAATCCTTATTCTACTCCATTTTAGATTCGTCCTTAATATATGTTGTAATAGAGGCAATATTGATCAGCGGTGTGCCGGCCGAGTATCACTCGCCCGAGTATCACAATGTACATCCCTTGTCCGCCGTTAGAGCGGTCGTCTCGTAAGCGAGAGACCCGGGTTCGATTCCTGTCAGTGGCTGATGTATTTCGGCAATATCGGCCCGGCGTGTCCCGGGTTTATACCCGGTTGATGCATTAGCCTTTCGGGGTTCGAATGAGGCAATGGTCTATGGGCTATGCCATACCTACGAGTGCAGTTGGCGCACGAGGTAAAGTGCTGGGGCGGCTTCGGCCGATGTCCCGGGGCGAACTTTACTTTTACTTTTATCACTCGCCCATCGTCCCGCCTCGTCGGCGATGCGATGCGGGCAATCCTTAATCCTTATATCCCATACCCACTCATGTGTTGATCTGCGGCCTCCTGCTTTCAGCACGCTGCTTTTCGCGCGGTGAATGTGTTGGTGGTCTTGTAATTCACACCAATGCTGTAGTGTATTATGTGGCCGCTAGCGACTCAGCGACTCTATAGCTACATGAGCTAGCTGCAAAAGGCGATCAGGAAACCACCCGAATGGGCAATAGAAAACGTCCACAGCGACTCTATTATGATCGATGCGGTGCTGCGCAGGATCGCCGGCCGCGCCGTCACTGGTACGGCAGGTACTTATTTTGGGCCACCTGCTTCATCACATATATACAAATATAATTCGTTTTTATGCGGACGATAGGGACTATAGCGCGAAATGCAAACCGCCGCAGGAACAAGACCAGACCTGGAGAGTTGAAAGGGTGAACGACGATGTAGTTAACCAGGTATTACTTTGTTTAAACTGAAAGTGGAGTAGTGTATGGGGCGGCCGATTTATCAGTATTACGTATAAATCTTTTTTTTTCGCCCCCGGGATAGGACTGACACCAGTGAAACCCTTGCAGCGCATTTGTTCTAATAATTTTGTAACAGCATACAAGAATTCTGTAACATGCAAGAACTCTTAATGTGTGGACAGACAATTTGTTCTAATTTTGTAACATAGAAGAATACTACACGAATTTATCACGGATGTGGATTTGAAATGTCCACCCATCTATCTGCCAGGCGGTAGGTACGCTGTGATCGTCACTAAACTGATGCTAGGCGGGACAGCAAGCCGAGGCCGCTGCCGGTGGCTCGTCTTGCGGCCTGGCGGCCTTGGACTGTATTGCCACCGGCGGTTATTCGGCGAAGTCGCAAATATTCCTAATCAGCGCAGGAAATGTGAGGACGGCGCGCATATTTTACTGTTTATGTATCTGTTCATTATTCGCAGCTGTTTTATTATGCCATGACTCCATACGCTGCCAACGATTACTGCCTTAAGTAACTACGATGCTGATGTCTGTATATGATATTATCTGCGTTTATTAGCTCATCATTGCACGATCGGTTTTGTATTATACCGATGACTACGATAACGCGATGATGGTTATATAATGCTTTTTCACTCTTCGGCGTGGGGGCGGGGGGGGGGGGGGGGGGGGGGGGTAAAACCATACTATCATACCTTGAAATCATTTTGTGTTCACTACGGTACCAGTACAGATAGACAGAGAGAAACCTGCTGACATTGAGCTGTAGGTAGTTTGAGGGCATCGAAGCATCCCAATTGGGTAAATAGCTGAACCCTTACACGGGTAGATATATAATATCGTCATACTATATACTCGCTATGTAATGATAGAATAAATCTAGCGCGTAGGTGGCAAGTACATTTCAAAGGCGGGGCCTGGCCGTCTTCAATTTGCTGCCCTTCTAGCGTTTTCTAGTTCTATTCCATTCCGCTATTCAATATTTCGTCTACTCTGATTGTTGATGAAGTTATTCCATTGCTCTGCTCGCCTGGACCGCCTCCCGCAACCACCCCCGCTCCCGTGGGGGCACGAACGCAGAACTGCAAGTCACAATGCCGACAATTGGAACGATCGGTGTTGCTGGGGGCATGCAATGTTCAGCTGTGTGTTTAGTTGCCCCTGATCGTGTATTGTTAAGCCGGTGCGAATGCCATGTATTAGCACGGGGCAGCAACACTTCGCCATCGCGCGCCACCATTTACATCCCCATATATATGTAACATTATGAGTGTACGAGTAAGATATACTGCTACAAGTTAGTACCTGTACTATGTGTACGAGTACTAGTACGACGTGTGCCTGAGACTGTGATGAGTAAGGATTATCGTACTCGTATAATTGTCACGAACTGCACAATGGATAAAGGAGCTCCATATTACCAGAAGGGAAACACCGAGGCGGAGGGAGAGTGTGAGACGCTGCTGGTCAGGCTGTCAGGGGTGCGACCACCACAGGCGCAACAGAGGAGTATTGAAATGACTGCAGGTGGCAGCGGGCGATTGTTGGGCACCACGGGCGACACCGTGAGACGGGTGTCTGTACAGCATAAGCAGTTACAACCGCCGGAGCGTTGCGATTGAGCCGTTGACAACAAGCAACATACTGGCAATGCATTGCTCTGGCTGCGCATAGTGCACTATTGCAGCCATCGGCGATAATGATGGTGAATCCGTCCCGCAGCGGTCGGCGCCGGGATGGCGGGGCGTCCCGGGCACCGGATCGACTCCCCGCCCCTCTGGGTGATTCAGATGGCGACCACTGTCGTTACCGTGGCGTCCGGAAGGGGTGGCCTGGCGCGGTCCCCTGTGCCTGCAGGTCGGCCACAATTGCGAGCTGGCCGTCTTTGCGCGCGTGCGTGACATGCCCGCAGGCGGCGCAGCGGAAGAGGGTCCAGCCGGGCGCTGCTGCCGGCGCTGCCCCCTGTCCCACGCGCACCTCCTCCGCCGGCGCCAGCGGGTCGAAGCATACCGTGCTCTCCGCCGCCCGCGCCCAGCGGACTCCCTCCCCGCCGCCGCCGCCGCCGCCCCGCTGGGCCGCGATGGCGGCGCAGTCGGCCGGGCATCCCGCGGGCCCGCCTGGTGCCAGTGGCGCCGCGCAGGCGTGAGCTGGGTTGGGGCCGGCGGCTTGCTCCAGCGGGGACGACAGGCTTGCTCGGCAGGCGCCGCAGGGGCAGCTGAAGGTGGGCGCGCCGGGCGGCGGCAGCGGGACAGCGCGCAGTCGGGCGTCGTGCCACTTGGCGAGCGCGGCGAGGTGCGAGGGCGCGAGGCCGAGCCCCAGGCGGCGCCAGCCGAGCAGCGTCGCGGCTTCGTACACCCCCGCGCTGCCGCCCGGGGCGGTGGCGTACGGGTACGGCGGCGACCGCAGGCGCTCGAGCAGCGCCGCGGCGGCAATCGCAGCCGCGTCGCCCGCCAGTTCGGCGGCCGCGCTCGCGATCAGGACGCACGGGTCGCGGGCGGCGCGCGCCAGGAGCGGGCGCCCGTCGGGTGGGCCGGCCCAGAGCGCGCCGGAGGCGCCCATGAAGGCCAGCGCCTTGGGGAGCAGCTCCAGCAGCAGCGGGCTCGCTGCGTCCGCGGGGAGCTGCAGCTGGAGCAGGTCGATGCCGGAGGCCTGCGCGACGCCCGCCAGCTGGGCGGCCTGCGGCACGGTGCTGCTGCTCACCCGCGTCAGCGCCGGCCGCAGCAGCAGCACCGCGGAGACGCCCATCTCCGCGAGGCGGCCGGGGCGCAGCGCCGCGGCGGCGGTGGACAGCGCCAGGCCGGGCGCCACTAGGGTGGGCGCGCCCGTGTTGTAGAAGGCCGCCCAGGGGCCCGCCGGCTCGCCGCCCACCACTGCGCCGCGGCCGCGGAAAAACGCCTCGCCCGGCGGCGGCGGCGCGCCCGTGATGGCGCCCATCTCTTGCGTCGAGGCCACCCAGGGCGGCGGTCGGCTGTACGGCGGCATGGAATCTGCACAGGCATGCCAAGCAGCGGCAGGGGTCAGGGGACGGCCTGACTGCTACACCCGTCCACAAAAGTATGGGGTTTGCGAATTCGATCCACATGCCCTTGCGCGGCTTCACTGAGGCCGTGCGCCCGTGCATGCATGTTACTCAGGATCGTACGGCTTATGAGGGAAATGCCGCGATGGAGCAATACACCCGATATTCCCACGCGGTAGCGGTGCCGTCGACACTTTCATTTAGGCAAAAGCAGGGCTTCTGGCGCTAGCGCTTCAAAACCACAGGTTGCGTCCACTCGTGTGCATACATAGGCATGGGACACCACTGCCCCCGCACTCATACCGCATCACCTTGGCATATATGATAACTACTCACCATGCGCGTAGGGCATTGCAATTAGGTCATTCATGGTATGAACAAAGCCCTATGCATCGATTCATCCGCTGGTTTACGGCAAAATCATGGACAAAATGTTGTTGTGATCGTTGCGTGCCCGAGCGGGAGAGGGTTCTCCCGGCCTCTTGCTTGCCGTAGGCCAAAGCTTTTCTATAGGAGTGCATGGCCGCATGCCCATAGCGCGCCATCGTGAGCACAGTGGGCCGGCAATGGCGTGCACCCTAATGCGTCGATGCCGGTGGGAGTAATGTTGTGGAAGGGGGGAATGGGGAATCCGGCACGGCGGCGGTGCCAAGTACGAGTGGTCCGTGCACGAGTACACGCAACACACTGTCCCGCCACCGTGTATCAAGTTTCGAGATCCACTTGACGTTATTAAGTTCCACGCCAGTGTGGTTACCACACACTGTCACAGACGCCAGCTTTCGACCTATCATTTCTAAAAACTCTCGTAGAGATTATTAATTCTAAAAACTAAAGCAGCAAACCCACCCCACTCCCCGGACGTTGAATATAGACAAAGGTGCAGCACGCACGGGTGCCGGCTCACCTATAAGACCCCTTACAAGTCTCGAATTGGGCTTGCATGCAACCTGGAAGAACATTCGCTATTGTTCCGTCTGCATTTGACCGCTGACAGGCTGGGCAGGTTCTTATTCGCAGTGCCGTCATTACTTAGAACCGCGTCAGCACCCATATATATATACACATATATACACATACATGTATACACAAACATATATACAATATTATACATATGTAGTGGCTAATGATTACATAACATGCCCTTTATCACGGGTTGTATGCGACCCCAATTTGGGGCTTGCATGCCGTGCTCCGTGCGCGGAATGTGGCAGCAGGAGCATCAACACCCGTAACACATGCCTCCTATTCAGCCACGACTCGGGGGGTTTTCTGGTGAGGGCATGTGGGTGTGTGTGTGTGGGTGTGTGTGTGTTGGGGTGGGGGGGGGGGGGGGGGGCGCACCCTGTGCATTGCGGAACAGCGTCGCTGCCCGCAGCGCCACGTCCGGCAGCGATGGCCGGCGCGAGGGGTCGCGCACCAGGATGTACTCCATCAGCTCCAACACCACGGGAAGGCCCCGCAGCGCCGCTCGCCGCTCGGGCGGGATGAGCTCCTGCGGCAGCGCACGCGGGCATGCGCCAGTCAGCGCCCGATGCCGGGCGGCTCTCCATTGCGAATTGTGGTCGGCTACAGTCGATACTTGGGGATCAACGCGCGGGGTAGGATCCGTCCGAATGCCATGCTCAGCTCAGCTTTGGGAGCGAGCAGGCCGCAGGCTGGGCTGTGGTGGGGTAGACGAGGGCGCGCACCTCCCCAGAGCGGGTCAGCCGGATGAAGAAGCGGATCCAATCCGGGTCGTAAAAGAGCCAGTCGCCCAGCACCACCTCCGCCAGCAGGCACCCCATGCTCCAGACGTCCGAGGCGGCGCCCGCGCCCTCCCGCTTGCGCCGGTCGTACGTGTCGCGCCCCTTCTTGTGCGCGTTGGCCACCATCAGCATCTCCGGGCTCTTGATGTACTCCGTCCCGCGGTTGCGCACCGTCAGGTGGTGGCCGCCGCCCGGCGAGCCAGGCGCATCGGCGGCCAGCTGCACATCCACAGTGGGGGACGGATGCCAGCGGGCATTTGTCCGTGAGTCACAAATGCTGTCAATTGTACGAGAGCAAAGTACAGAAGGATTGAAGTGCGAGTCACTCGACTGACACATTGAATAGGCAACAGCAAACGGACTGTTGAGCGGAGGCATGAAACAGCGCTACGCTACTGTGCGCTACGCGGCATGGAAGTTTACGGCGTGGCATGGCACGGTGGGCAGCCGGCATCTACGACGTACCTCGGACGCCACCGTCATCTTGGACTCTCCAAAGTCAGAGAGCGCAATCTCAAAGGTCAACTCATCGCCTGGCGGGTGCCAGAAGTCCTCGTCGCTGATGCCGGGCAGCGGTGCTAACATCACGTTGTCGCACTTCAGGTCAAAGTGGACCACCCCGCGGCGGTGCAGCTCCTGTCGGGCAGACAAATACGGGTCTGGTTGCGCCCTCGTGCCGGGACAGCGCAGGGCAGGTAGGGCAGGGCAGGGCATGGGGCGATTGGGGTCGGGATGGCGCCGTGCCTGCACAGCGCTGCACACTTGCTGGAAGACCTTGAGGTAGAGGCGCAGCTGGCGGGCGGGCTCCTTTGGCTGCCGCTTGCGCCACTCCAGCAGGTTGCAGCGGTAGTCCTTCAGCACCAGGCAGAACGAGTCGCGCGAGATGCCAAAGTCGTACATCTGGCACACGCCCGGGACGCCCGACAGCGAGTGCAGGATGTTGACTTCGTTGAAGACGTCCACGTGGTTGCAGTGGTCGTGGATGCTGTCGGGCATGTCCACCACCTGCAGTGCCAAAGTGGGAGGGGGAGGGTGCCCGGGGGGGGGGGGGGGGGGGGCGCAAGAAGGGGTGGGTAAGGCTGGAGCAGTGGGATGACTAAGCAATTCAAGGTCCTTGCTCTGTTGGCCGACCAATGAGCGCACAGAAGCCTACGCGGAGAGCCGGCAGCCGCGTAGGTGAGCGGACCTTGAGCGCAAGGGTTGCCGGGGTGCCCGGGCCCAGGGCTGGCAGGCTGCAGCGGAAGACGGTGCTGTAGGCGCCGCGCGCGATGCGCTGCGTGGCGGCGTACAGCCCGCCGGAGAAGAGCGGCGCGGCCAGCAGGCGCAGCAGCATGACGGAACTGGGGCCCTGCCGGTGCGCGGCCTCCAGCAGGCGCGGCAGCAGCCAGGCGTTGTCGGGGTAGTTGAGGTGGTGGTGCAGCAGCATGGGGATGTTCTGCTTGTGCAGCTCGTGCGGATTCTGAGAGCAGTAGAGCGGCGACAGCTGGCCGCTCTTGCTCACCAGCAGCTCCAGCACCACCTGGGCGGCGCACACCCACAGCAGCCGGACGGGGTCAGACCGCCCAGGGCGCACGGCAGGGGTTGGTCGAACCGGAGCGGTCGAGGCAGCGCACCTGCAGGACAAGCAGGTGGAGCTCCGGGTCGCGGTACAGCCCGCGCAGCATGCACTCGTCCGCGTAGTTGACGCTGGTGTCCTGCAGGGAGGAGCGGCTGGTACTGTGCGCGGTGGGGCTGCCGGGCTCGGGTGGGCCCGGGCCGCCCGCGGCGCTGTTGCCAATGCGCGAGGCGCTGCGCACAAAGGCCGGCCCGGGCGGTGGCGCTGCGCCGGAGGCGGCGGCCTTGGGGGACTTACTGCCCTGCGCCCGGGAGGACTGCGCCGCACGCTGCTTCACGCTCTGTGTCAGCGCCACCTGCGAGGTTAAGCACAAAGGGGAGGGGGGGGGGGGGGGGGGGGTCAGTGAGGATGCCGGATGACGAGTGGCCATCCAACGATATGAACACCGGCGCTTGGCGATTACCAAGAACGATTTTAGCATCTTATTACAGCTGGAATGGAATTGAAATTCTACCGGAGGCCGCTAGTTCCAGCGCGGGGCAGTGGTGCGGAGCCCATCCCAGCATGCCAACAATCGATTGGGTTTGCGGCATGCAATAATGACTCGCATATTCAGTGTTCTATTCATGGTATACTGCAATATACTGATGCCGGCGCACTCACAAGAACCCTTATAAATTAATAACCTTTATATTATATGTAACAATCATATATAAGTAAGTTTCAAATTTGGCTTGCATGCAGCCTATAAGAAACATTTGCTTTAGTCCTGCTATAAGCTTGTCTACATTTATCCCCTGCCAGGCAGTGTTCTTGTTATTGCGCCGGCATCCATATGAATGTAGCTTTTCGTTTTGTAAGCGTGTACAAAGCAACACAAGATGTACCGATCCCAAAGCGCGCTTACGGTAGAGTGGTCTAACGGGGAGGGTCAGCCACAGACAGCGGGCGCCGCACCTGCAGCTTGCCGTCCAGCTCCATGCTCTTCTGCAGCTGCCCCAAGCTGCCCTCCGCGCCCAGCGGCGCCTCCTCCGCGCCCTGCCCCAGCGGGCCCAGGCTCAGCTGCGGCACTTCCACCGTGGCCATACTCTGGCTCCTCACGGGGATGGACAGCCGCGGAATGGCGACCGACGCCTGCGGATCGCGCGGCGTCGGGCTGCAGCCGCTGTCGCTGCTGCTGCTGCTGCTGCAGTCCGAGTCGCTGTCGCTCCCCTCCATCTCCTGAGAAGCATCACAAACGCATGTCAACTGGGAAGCCTCGGCATTTTGGCCTCACGCAGCAAGGATCGGCACAAGCAGCTGTGTCTAGGTATAGGACGGAGCAGCCTACCTCCAGCATGGCGAGGTCGTCCTCCAGGTCGCCGGTGAACTGCACACCCTCCGGCAGCGGAGCGCCCTCGCCAGAGCTGCTGCTCGACATGCTCAGCTCGCGCGAGGTCCCCGGCGAGGAGCCAGGCAGCGGGTCCAGCGGGCCGTCGCCATCGTGGGCGCGACTGCCTCCGGCAGTGGCGCCGCTGCGGGCGCTGTCTGGCGCCGCTCGGCTGGCCTGGCTCTCCCGGAGACTGGCCATGCGCTGCGGCAGGCCGGCGAGCGCCGTGCCCATGCTCAGCGCCCGCGTGCGGCTGCTGGCCTGCCCGCGGCTGCTAATCAGCTACATAGGGGGGGGGGGGGGGGGGGTCATAACCCTCAGAGGCACAACAACAGAAACAAACATTGGGGGAGGGGAGGTGGGGGGGGGGGGGGGGGTAAATTCAAGATCACAGGGAGTGCTACCAATAGTGCGGACCCATTTCCATCCAATTGCGGCCGTGCTGTAATAACCCATACAGGCACAGCGGCGCCACTCGTACCGGTACGGTATCACACGCAAGATGCATGGAATGACTCCACGATCGCCACGGCGCTCGCGTGAGTTTGAATCAGATGTGCTGATTGCGCTTTTAAAACGCGAAACACAACAACAGTGCTACAGCCCATGCGAACGGCTGACACCGCTCTTGGTTTCGGAGCTGTAAATGCTCCGAAACCATGAAAACACGCGCAGTGGGTTGCACCTAGAGACAGACAGAGCTAGAGATGCAGAGAGAGAGGGAGGGAGGGAGCTATAATGCTATATACATTGTTCCATACAACGGTCATCCACAATTCATCCACAAGTCATCCGTCATCCACCTTGGTAGTCCCCCCCCACCCAAGGAAGGGGGGGGGGGGGGGGGGGGGGGGTTGCAGAGTTCCTTCGGCATGTGGCTCAAGCAGATAAATCGACAACCATCAAGAAATGATAGTTGGTGACTTTGGGATCCTCACCGGGTCGCGGCTGCTGTGCATGGGCGTGGGGTCCAGGGAGATCATGTGGCTGCGGACGTTGGGAGCGCTGACGGTCCTGTGGTGGCTTGGCGCCGCGCCTCCTGTGGGCGGCGGCCCAGGCGGCGGCACCGGCACCGGCACCGGCACCGGGATGGGCGGCTTGGGCCCGCAGCCCGACGAGGCGGCGGCGGCCTTGTCCACAAAGCCACGCAGCGGCGGCACCCCGCGGGGGCGCTCCTGGCCGGGGCGGTGCCCGCTGCTGGGGGCCGCATCGATGAGTGTGTAGCGGTCGGAGGGCATCCGGCTGGAGGATCCGCCATCCGGGTCTGGCGCTTGGCGTCCGCTCAGCCTGCAGGGAGAAACGCGAGAGCAGCCCAGTGCACCATCAGCTGTACATCACTAGCAATCAACATTTTGACAGAATAAAATATAAACATAACAGAAACCAGAAACGCACACAGTGAAAAAAACCAAGCCTTATAGCGTTCAAATTGTATAACTGTAATAAGACTCACAGCCATGAACCGCTTTTGCACTACAGGTGCCAAGACAACCGTCAATAAATACCAATACTTACTCTTACCCTTACTGTTAAATATCAGATTGGGCTTGCATGCAACCTCTAAAAACATTGGCGTTGGTTCCGCTGTGGCTTCATCTGGATTTGACCCCTCCTGGCATACAGGGTGGATTCGTATCATTCACAGTGTTTGTATTACCGCGCCGACAGCTGTACGAGCGCTCGTGTATGTGTATGCCCAGGTAGACGACATCACATTGCCTCAGAGTCAGGAGGGCGGAGGGGCGGGAAGGAAGGGGGGCTGACCTGGCGGAGGAGATGGCTGAGCGGTTGGTGGGGCGCGAGGAGGAGGGCCGGGAGCCCCACGGCTGGGCGGCGCCGGCCGCGTGGCACTCGAACTCTAGCGACAGCTCGCGCACCAGAAAGTCGCAGACGCGCAGCTGGAAGAAGCGGCGCACCATGTGGCCGCCCTTGTGCCCCGACAGCGCGGCCAGGACGGCGAGGTGGCCGCGCGCGAGCGCCAGGTGGTGCGCGCCGCGCATGGTGTGGTACAGCTTGACAAAGTTGAGGAAGTGGTAGTGCACGTAGAAGTCCACCAGCCGCTTGTCCGCCACCAGCGGGCAGCCAGGCACGGCAAACGCCGCGGCCAGGATGTCCAGCGCCGCGCGGTGCATGTTGCCCACCTGCTCCTGGCTCACCTGCCCGCTCTCGTGGATGCGCTCCAGCACACGCAGGACCACGCCGTTGGAGACGTCCACCTGCCGGAGGGGGGGGGGGGGGGGGGTGAGCACACCGCGGGCAGCGTCAGGCCTGCGAGCCCCAAGCGGCTCCACAAGAGAGAACTTTCTGCTCATGAAACTGTGCATTCAATCTTTTTATAGATAGGAATCCATAGGAACTGTATGCTGTTGCCGACTCACCAATAGGTGCGATTATTGTAAGTCTCAAATTGGGCTTGCATACCTATTGCACGCAACCCATAAGAACATTCGCTATGATCGCGTCTGTATTTGACCTCCCACAGGTAGGACAGGGTATTACTCGCAGTGTTTGCATTTCTTCACCGGCGCCCATAAAGACACCAACAGACCATGTTTTTGTCCGGATATGATTTCCCTGCGGACAGATACTGTTCATGCGCTCTCTCAACTGCAACATTTGTACCAGTAACTTGCGGTAACTGTATGACTCGGCACAAGTACTGGTAGCTCCGCGCCGGCTCATCGAAGACGGCATTTGGGTGAATACCGAATAAAACTTCCTGCTGGTATGTCAGACTCAGACTACTTAGCCTGCTGAAGCAGGGGAGGGAGGGGGGGGGGGGGGGGGGGGGTACCAGGAAGGACATGGACTGCAGCGCGGCGCGGCGCGTGAAGCCCCTACCGGGCGTCAGCTGGTCGCTGCAGGCGGTGCGCGCGCTGCTGGCGGGCAGGCTGCTGCGCGCGGTGGACTGCGTGCCCAGCTGCCCCGCGCTCAGCCCGCCCACCAGCTCATCGTCGCCCGTCAGCGGCGCGGCGCCCGCCACCGTGCTGAGGCTGGGGAGCGGGTGGAATGCACTGGATGGCTGCCGCCTGCCTCTGGGCTGCGCCTCCGCCCCCGCCTGCGGCAACGCACCAACGTTGGGATCACACTTCCGGTAGTCAGACAACACTCCCTAGAGCGGTGGCGGCTACACGGCTCGGCGCAACAGGTGGCACCTCCCCAGCTGGAGGTGATCGTGCAGGTGGCCACAGGGCAGAGAAGACAGGGCAAAGGGGGGGTGCCTGCGCCGCCGGCTGCCGCCCCACAAGCTCCACGAGCGCCGCCCAGAAGCGCAGCGCGGCGAGCCGCATGCTGAACACCTCCGCCGGGGAGAAGTCGGCTATGCCGGGCGGCGTCTTGTCGGTGCTGCCAAACAGCGGGCCTCGCGTGTAGCCCTGAAGCAGCGCCAGGCTGTCCTCCGCCTCCAGCAGCCCCGCGAGCAGCCAGCGGCCGAGCAGCGGCGAGGACGCGGCGCGCTGCGCGAGCAGCCCCAACAGGCGCAGCAGCGCGTGCATCAGGCATAGGTGCCCGCGCGCCCAGGTGGCCACGCGCCAGCGGCGCAGCAGCGCCTTGGCAGCCAGCAGCTGCTCCCCGCACAGCGCGACCACCTCCTCCGCCAGCCCGGGGGCACAACCGGCTGAGAGCCACTCGTGCAGCACCTGCAGGGGATTGCCAACGCACAGCCACGTAGGCAGACAAACATATACATATATCGGCTCCAGGTGGTTGCAAGGTAAACGCTAGTAAGGCATACTTGCATATGCCAAGATACAAATTCACGAAACGGATGCTGACGTCTCATCCTTGGACGCTTTTGCGCTCATTATTACTGGGGCGGTGACTGTTGGCTGAGGCAGCAATGACGGGGAGCGGACTGCTGACCTGCAGTTGCACTGTGAGGTGGTCCAGCAGCGCGGGGTCGGTGCCGGGCGCGCCCGGACGCTGGTCCAGCAGCTGCATCAGCACGCCGCGCACGCGCATCAGGACCGCGGGCGGCTGGCGGGCACGGCTGCGCTGCGAAGCGGCTCCCTCGGCCGCGGCTGCGGACGCCGCGGCGCCTGCGTCCAGCACGTGCGTCGCGGCGACAACCAGCGTGCGCAGGCGGCCGGTGCAGAGCAGCGGCCGGGGAGGCGGCAGCGTGTCGCCTGCCCCTGCGGCCTCCCCGGGCACTGGGGGCCTGGCCTCAAGGCGGCCGCCCGGGTCGGTGGCGGCCAGCTCGCAGGCAAGCAGGTTGGCGGGACTGCGCACGCCGGGCGACCAGTCGCCATTGGGGCCTGTCCGGCCCAGGCCCAGGCCATCCAGCTGCAGCAGCACTTCCAGGATGGCGCACTTGAGGCTGACGACACGCGGCTCGGCGGGGCCGCTGCGGGCGGCGGAGCTTGGCGGCGAAGGGGCGCTCGAGGCGGAGTAGCGCCGGCCCGTGGCTGCGCGCTGGAAGAGGTCGGCGGGCCAGTGCCAGCCGGCGCCGCCTGCGGGACTGGGCAGCTCGGACGTGCTGGGAAGCTCCCCTGCCATGCTGCTGGCGCTGCTGATGCGGCCTCCGCCGCCAATCACGCCCCGCATGCGCTTGTGCACCACCAGCGCGCCCAAGTCCGCGGCGATGAGGCTCTCCCCCAGCGTGCGGCCCAGCGAAGCCAGGTCCTGCCCCGCGCTGAGGCCGCCGCCGCCTGAGGCGCCGCCCGGCGCGTCCCCCGCCAGAGGGAAATTGAGGCTGGCGCGCACAGGGCTGAGCAGGTGGCCCTGCCGGCTGCTGCCACTCAGCGACGCGGCGGCGCGGCGGCTGCTGCGCGTGAGGCCAGTCGCGGCCGGCGTCGCCGCGCCGCCGCTTCCAGAGGCCGCCAGCTGCCCCAGGCCGCCGCCTCCGCCCGGCGAGGGCAGCGCGAGGCGCGGAACGTGGGGCTTGCTGCCGCTCCCAGGTGAGGACGCGGGCGGCTTGCTGAAGGCGCGCGCCGAGGGCGGGTCGCCGCGGCCTGCATCGCTGTCGGGCGTCCCGCCGCCGCCGTTGCTGTTCGTGGCCAGCGCGGACTGCCATGACACCACGACATACAGTCGGCACTTCAGTGAAATGCCAATTCCGCAAGTGTCCACCAAAGGTGCTGCGCACGCTGTGTGGGCATAGAGCAAATAGACACTAGCTCTGCTCAGCTGAAAGGCAACCAGGGTAGCACGCGAGTGTATACTTGGCCGCCAGTTTGTGGGCGAGGAGTGGGTGCAAGAAGGGTAGGGGGGCAAGCGGCTAGACCTTGCTGCTGTTGGCAACTGACGCCACAATGGCATCCTCCGGGATGGACTGCGCGGGCGGGGCCGGCCGCCCCACGGTTACTGCGCTGCGGCTGTGCGTGTCCGCCTCGGCGGCCCACATGGCGCTGCTCCAGTTGGCCAGCAGCAGCCCCTCGCGGCTGCCGTCGTCCGTGGTGCTGAAGGGGTTGAGAGTCGCGTCGTACGGCGCGTCTGCCCTCTGCGCGTTTGGGGAGCCAAGGTGGTGAGATGGCGGCTCAGTGCTGTGGGCTGGCAGGCACGCTGCGCGCGCCTTCATCAAGGCGGCAACAGCACAAGCAGCATGCGGCGAGAGTAGCGCTGCAAACACTCGCTACACAGACATCTCTAGCGGCTCGGTAAGACAGGCATGCAGATCGATAGACTCAAACATCCCCTCGCAGAGCAATTCAAATCCAGAGCTGATGCATTCATCAATGGGAGTTGCTGATGTATCAGATTCGGTGGCAGCTAGAGATAGTCAGCTGGACATCAGAGGGGTGGGGGGGGGGAGGGGAGGGGGAAGGGACCGATTGTCCAGCTTGAGAAGAAGCGAAGGCAGGGCCTCACCTTGCCCTTCTTGGCGCCAGCCACCGTGGCACCCTCGTACATCTGCTCGCTATAGTCAATGTACAGCGCGATGAGGTCCTCTGCCAGGCCGCAGCGGCCAGCGGCTGCAGCGACCGCGGGCAGTGAGATCGCCTCCACGAGCAGCTGCAGCAGCGCTCCCACCGCGGGCGGCCCTGCAGCGGACAGAGCCTCCTGTGCCGAGCGGGCCAGGCGGTCGCCCACCTCTGCAGCGGCACGCTCAGGCGCGCTGCCAGCGATGGCGAGCACCACAACCTGCGCCGCCTGGAGCGCCACCGCCCCGCCCTCAACGCCGCCCGCCAGGCCGGAGTGGCTCCCCACCAGCAGCTCCAGCACGTCTGCCTCAATGCTCGGGCCTGCCCACCAGCCCGCTCGGTCTCCTGCCGCCTACAGATCCACAGCCCCACACACACCTGTCAACCACCACCCAGCCCCCTCCCCTCCAAAGCGTGGCCGAGCGGATACGGCTGCCTGTTGCCATCACGCAGCTGCACCGCTGCCCTGACGGATGCAGCAATGGCCAGCAGCCGCACCTCGCAGCCCTTGGCCAGCCACGCAATCGCTTGGCTCGTGGCAAACAAGGGATGCCCCTGCAGGTGCACAGCAGTCAGCGGACAGTGACAAGCGGCTCCGCCGCGGCAAGGAAGTCATGGGGGGAGCGGGACCCAAAGAGGAGTCGCGACGACCCGCGACGAGGGCCGCGCCCGCGACTCGGCAAGTTCCCGCCCCCAACCGTCGCATAGCTATACGGTATAGCTAGCTGACGGGCTAGGTCGGCGGGGGGAGCGGCCTCGGGATGCGACGGCTACGCAACCTCCGCAGCGCCGAAGTAGTGGGGGCGTGGGGCAATGCAGCCGTGCTGCTGCATTGGAGATCCTCAGCATGGCAGCCATTTCCTAAAGTACTGCATAGGCTAGAGCCCTTTGCACACCCCCTCAGCCCAAACGCAAGTTTGCATGCCCCCATACGCAAGTAAATGATGGCCGCATCCTACAGGCTACCTTCCTACCCCAGTGCCCGCATCCCTCCTACTCCCCCCCCCTGCCTGCAGCATTCCCACCACCCAACAACCCCATCGCCTTTGACACTATCTGTGCAAGTGCCTCTGTGTTGCGTGTTTCCATGTTTTCCGGATTGGCGTTGGGGGGGTGGCGGGGGTGTGGGGGGTTCACCTGCAGCGTGGCCACTGCCTCGCTCAAGCTTGAGTCTGCTACCACGCCAACACTGGGTGAGGCGGGCGCCAGCAGCTGCACCTCTGTGCGCGGCGTGATGGAAGTGAATGGCCGGCGCACTGACGCCATGGGCCACACGCTGGCGCCCGCACCGGCAGCGCCGTTAGGGCTTCCAGCGGCATTGGAAAACGCCGCTGCCGCCTCAGCAAAGCTGGTCACCGGCCGCCCCGCTGCGACGACAGCGGCGGCGCCGCCGTAGAAAGCTGCAGCGGGGAGGGTTGCGGCCTCCAGTGGCACCAGCGCCAGCCCGGGAGGAGAGAACTCGAAGCGGAGGAGTGCACGGCGGAGGCTGGGGGGGGCGCTGCCGGGGTGTGCAGCTGCCAGCAGCAGCAGGCCATCGCTCTGCGGCACCACCGCCAGCTCGTGGGCTGAGAGGCATGCCTCCACGCCCTCAGGCCCCTCCAGCAAGCCAGGGTGCCCCTGGAGCTCCGCCGCCAGCCGGCCCAACGCGGGCAGCAGCCCTGAAGCCGCGGCCTCTACAACGGCGTACGGCTTGGGAGGTAAGCTCACGACGCTCCCATGCCTGATGAGCTTGCCCGGCTTGATGGGGAGCGCGCGGGTGCGCACGGCGCTGCCAAGTCGATATGCTAGCCGCAGCGGCGGCGCCTTTTTGCTGGAAGCGCCGGCCAGGGCGGCCTCCTCCAGCCACAGCAGCGCAGGCGGCGCGCCAGGGGCACCCAGCGATGTGGGGAGGCTGGCTTCCAGCAGCGCCACCACCACCAGGCCATGCCCCTCCCCTTCCTCCCCCAGCACGCTGCGCGGCGTGCCGCAGAGCGAGCCGGGACCAAAGCAGCCACCCAGGCCAGCGGACGCCGGGAGCACGCGCACCTGGCGCGTGCCTGCCACCTGCTGCGCCCCCGCCACCGCAGCCACCATGCTGTCTACTCCCGCAACGAGACGAGCGCAATGGCCCGTCCGTGGGTCCAAGCGGGGGCAGACCAGCTAGCCAGTGTTGCCTCACGGGTGGGTAGACATGCTTCTCTCGCTCAGGAGCACCCTGTCTGGCGGCTACGCCTGCCTGTCAGCCTCCTGGGGGGCTGCCTGAGGCACCAGGGCAGAAGGTGCGCCGGGCGGCGGGTGGGGTTGGGGGCAGGGTCAGCCAGGGAATCGCAACCCTCTAAAACCCCCCCCCCCCCCCCCCCCCCCCCCACCCCCAACCCCCTGCAGTTGCCATCCAATGGCTCTGTTCTCTGTGCACCGAAGAGGGCCTCCCCTTCCCATATCATTATTAGCATTATCCCACCAGCGGCGAAAACAGCACCTGGCGGGTCAGACTCGGGGTTGGTGTGCACAGAGCCGGGTGAGCGAGTAGATGCGCGGGCCGGGAGTGCGGGCACGACCGGGGTAGAAGGTGGTGACCCACTCCCGACCCACTCCCGCTCGCCGCCCTAGCTCCAGCTCACTGCTAGCTAGGGTGCTGGGGGCGCCTGCTGGAGCTTGGTGCTCGCCGGGCCCGGCCGAGGGGAATACTTTACGTCGTTGAAATAATAAAACACGCGCTACCGCGTGCGGAGCGCTTACCAGCACGCGACCGGCGGGCGGCTGTTCGCGGCCTCTCCGAGCAACGCTCCCCACGATCAAGTCGAGCAGGGACGTACCGGGCGATGTCCTAGATCCAGAAGCCAGCGACGTTGCGGGTCTTCCAACGCCACGCACGCCCAGTGGGCGGCTACTGAGGTGCGGAGAGGACCGGGTGCCAGCAGGCAGATCGCGCGGGAGATTGGCGCGGGGCGACGGCACTTGCTGACGCCTGCTTGGGCCAACCTGGCGCGCCGGTGCTACGAGCACCAGTAGTACGGTCGGTGCCGGCCTGGGGAGGGCGGCCAGCGCGGTGGAATGCTTAGGTCGCTATATGCTGTAATAAAAATATTAAGGATTATTCTTGGACGAATACCCGGTTAAAGATTACCCCCCAGGCAGGTAATTTTCCCTGCAGTCGCTACCGGTACCGGTAATTTTTCAATCGTCTGAGCTTGTCGTCTGGCAGTAGAGTTTTACCAGTTTATATGCTGACTCTATATATCATTTGAAATCCTCAATCCTTGATCGCTACAGCAGGCAATCCCGGATATGACACGGACCGAATTAATATAGTATGAGAACATGATGTGGAAGACATGAGATGATCATAAACCACAGGTAGGTAATGGGGTTTCCTCCTTTCCAAATAACCGCTTTATTCTGCTGCATATGCTGCATATGCTGCATATACGCGGCATATGCTGCTGGAACGGTACGGGTTATTCCTAGTCGTTCACCCGTCGCGCTGTGCCCCTTCGTGTGCTGCAGCACGAGCCGTAACAATTGAGCCTACTAAGTTCCAGTTTGGTTGTGTTCCACACAGCGATAAACTGTCCCGTAACCTGTTGCGGGCAAAGTCACGGGATGTTCAAAGACCGCACCCGGCTCACCATCCGAGCATGATATTCTCGTATGTACGTCCGTGCGTTACCATGCGAAATGGAGAAGACCCCGTCTCCGAGCCGACGCTCGAGTCGCTTCAAGCGGACATTCAAACCTAGTATCCGCTGTAGTTGAAGCTCACTTCATCGATGGCTCAATTGCCGGCTCGTGGACGCGGTGTTGATAGAGTCGGGGCACATGGCTCCGGGTCTCGGTAGCAGCACGACGCGCCACAGCCGGTAGTCGGCGGGGAGCCCAATGCGCCCCCATGTGCCATAGCAAGCCAAGAGCGGCCGTGCCGTTGCAAAATCTGCGAGTGACGAGGACGACTACTTCGCAGTGCTTCAGCTATTGCAGGGAGCAGAGCTTGATTACGAGCATGTTCGACCGGTTAGCCGGGTGCCCGGCATGTCCCCGCTACGGACCGACTTGACGAACGACTACCTCAAGGCGGTTGACCGGCGTCCGCCGGCCCAAGAGGAGTACATTTGGATGGCGCGCTTTGGGGCTCACACCGCCGCTCTTTTCGTGGCTCTCGAGCTCATGCCCTACGATCCGGCTGCCAAGCATGACTTAACCTCCTACCTCGCGCGCGCTCGCAACCACGCCGAGGCCATCGCCAAGGACTTACATACGTTTTCGTCCAGCCTTCCTCCGGAGGCTGAACGAGATCAATCGTGTGCATGGTGGCCGATTGTGTTGGACGTGGTGCGGGCTCAGCATTTCCAGCCCGCAGCGGAGCACATGGGTTTGGCAATCTTTGGCGACTCGATGCGTGAGTACGAGCGCCGAGTCATCTTCGAGGCGACGGTCGTCAACAATGCTAAGGCTACGGCTACCCCCCGCGTGCATGCGACACTCGCATGGCGCGGGCGTGGACCTGGGCGTGGGCGCGACGGCGGCCGTTGTAGCGGACGCGAAGGTGAGCATGTGTGATGGCTTGGGGCGCCTTTCGCCGAAGCTGTCCGCGCTTTGCGAGGCCACCTTTCGGGGACCGCCTTGGTAGCTCAACGGCGAGATGAGCGGCCCGTGTCCGGATCGAACCCCTTCCCCCTCTAGACGTCATTTATCCCTTCCTTGGTCCGGCGCTCCATGCAACAACAACCGAGTGCGGCTCAACCATCCGTACACTGGCACATGACGGTTCAACAACCCGTCTCCCGTACCATTTCCTTGCGTCCTTCGGTTGTTACTTTACGGGTTACAAATGGTTTGCAACCACCTTCATCCGCGTGTGTACATTACGTGCGAGACGCGCGCTACAAGCGCCACGGGCGCGTGGGGCGGCTCTCCTACTTGAACCTTGCCCCGCAAACCCATGCCGTATCTAACCCGTGTAGTAGCTACATTGCAACTGCCGGCAAATTAACGGACGTATCTGACTACTTTCCCGGATTTCCCAGCCCCATGCTGCTGCATAATGTATCAAACGTCGCACTTACGTAATTGACAAGCCCGAAGCTCTCGCCGCATCGGCAGCTTCACTTCGGATCCGTCTACATGAGGCCATCGACTAAGACGAGCTAAGACAACGCGCCCTCGACCTCCTCTCTTGATCCCCCAGCACCTCGACTCTCAAGAGCTACACTAGGAGGTTGGCATTGTTCGCCGAATTCTGTTACGAGTCGTACGAGAATAAGTCGGTGCAACCCTACTTGTCACCCACCAACACGTTCTTCGAGTTGCACAACATCGACCCCGTCGCTAAGGAAAGTTTGCACCTCATCACCGCTACTACGCGTCGCGGCTTGCTAGTCAAACAACAACACCGCCATGATGAGGCTGTTGCCATGGGGGTCCCGCTATGTGCAGATGTTGCTTAGTCGTTTGTTGAACGCGCCGAGCTAGTGCTGCTGCTCCCCCCAACCCCCCCCCCCCCCCCCCCCCCCCCCCCCGGCCCGAGTACCGGTACGACTTCCGAGCCCTCATCATGGCCGCGGTCGTCAACTTCATGTTCTTTCCCCGGTGGCTTAGCGGCGCAGTGTCGTGTCGAGCATTGCGGGATGTACACGTGGACTCGTACACCATTACCCTGCAAGTTTTCAACCGCAAGAAGGGCCGGCAACGACGACTTACACGTGCTGCTCCTCCATGTGGCGAAGCACCCCCGCGTCGCCCGCCTTCTTCGGCTTTGCATCTAGAACGTCCATCAGTCCGTCCCCCCGCTCCCTATTTCCTAGGCCGAGACTAACTTTTGGATGTCACCCTGCTGAGCACTCCACCTCGTGGACTGCCGCCATCATGTCGGACTGGCTTCAACGGCCGTTCGTCTCGTCGCGGTGCCGCCCTCCCGCCGGCACCTCCTGGAGCAGCTCGCACAACCTCATCCGGAACGGTACGGCCGCCAACGCCATCGGTGTCCCGCTGCCCCACATCAGCCACATGGACGGGTGGACGCAACTCAAACGCCGTCTTGGACTACATATACCCTAATGCCCTCCCTCCACCTGGCGCGTGGTTCTTCTTCGGCCACATCGCGCCCCTTTGCCACTTCCAAGTTCAACAAGACTCCGCGGCAGTGGCCATGTCGGCGCATCCTACACGACATGGCACTACCCTTGCTTCGTCAATCTGCCGCTCTCTTCGTTCGCTCTTCTCCGGCAATACCAGACTCTACTTTGAAATGATTCGAACTATAGTTTACGGGTTCACCTCATGTCCTAACCGCTTTCTAGCTAGCTACTCGGGCTGCTAGAGCGGTACGGGTTACTATAGGTCACCCGTCGCTGTGCCCCTTCGTGTGCAACACGAGCAGACATAAAAACATCCGTGAGAGCTGAGCTTGCCATCTTCCTGTTTCGCTGTGTCCCACACAACGCCCCTCTTGACTTCGTTTTCCCTCCACACTTTCGCTAAATCTCTATGCCAATGCCGGATCTTGTCCTTGTAAACCCGCATGCGCGACCATTTTGGTAAAACAAGTCTCAACTTCGAAATTATTTAACTGCCATACCTACTTGTGAATTATCCATACAAGTCCGCGCGTTTCAGTCGTGGATAAACGTTGTGTTCGCACAAGGTGACACCGAGTGCGAAACATGAAGAGAGCAATTCATGAAATATTCCGACACGGAGGATGCAACGATATGAAGTCGACTGCCAACAAAGCTAGGACGAACGTGTCAGCTGCTCACAATATCAAATGCAAGCGCACAACGTACTTTGAGGGCTGCTATTCTCAAAGTACGTGGCCTTTCGGCAGTGCAGGTGGCCTTTCGGCAAAGGCTAGGGTGGCTCAACAGAGAGCATATTAATGTCCCGTGATTTACATGGAGTGAACCCCGGGGGTTCTTATATAGCATCTGCCTAGGGAGGGACTTAGGGGAAGCAGCGCTCCACTACGTTCCATCCGGTGTCGGCATTTGTCTAAGTCCGTGCTCGAGCCTTGTCATCATGCTTCTTGCCGTACTGCTCGCTCATGAAGCCATAGCACGTGCCTTAGTCAAGAAATCTGAGAGAAATTACGGCACGTAAGAGATCCCAACACGTTGTATGCGTTACAATATTATATCCCTGCCATACATGCCCGGAAGTTAAATTATGCACCGCATGCTCCGATCGCAGTTGGGTTCGTGGCGTTTCCGGGCGGACTTGTATGGATAATTCACGGTCATACACCCCCCCCCCCCCCCCCCGTTCGGTTTTTCCGGGCGCATACAAGGCTTCCGGGGATCGCGCGCCCTCTCGCCGGGTGGTCTATTGTATGCGCCCGAAACGCCGACCGGGAGGCTTGTATCTACCAGCACGTACGGTAAGGATTGATGTTTAGGTCGCTACCGTTACCTTAAACATTAGCTCATTTATCTAATTGCCTCTCGGCGCAGCTATAGCTCATGTAACTCTCTAGTTTATTAGGATACATATCGGGCAATTATAATAGAAAAGAATAATAAAAGAGAGAATACGATAATGTCTTGAAAATTTGCCTTTTCTTGAAATGAAAGTGACAGATGCATCTTAGTCGTATTATTAATCGATTCCGGATAGCACTCGGGGCATTTTCTAATTATGTACCACTGCCAAGGTAAGGTACTGGCCGTATAATATTAAGAACAATACACATTTTTTCAAATTAGGTAATGTTACAGGAAATGCATATCGCGATGCACAACGATGAAATTACGATTATTAGCATCAGCCATTCGATGAAAACGGTCATCATATCAACGAATTCTAGGTTGATTACCCTAGGTCCCATCAGCGAGTATCCTAGGTAGTGCCCGCGCGTATATCCTGCGCGGATGTTATTATCCCTGCTGCCGCGTATATGATATCCCGCAGCATTATTTGCAACATACATCGCGGGGGTGGGGTAAGGATTACATGCCCGTAGTAGCAGTGAAAGCGACTATAACATGGCTTATTCCAAATGCCCTTGTGGTCGTACCCCTACAAGTAATCACTAATGGTCGTCATCACCGGTACCCGCCGACCCGCCGTATATGGTACTGGGGTGAATTGCATTAGACCAGCAAGTAAATACAAATCCACCGCTCAAAGCAGTACATGAGCTAAAAGGAGAAGCCAATAAAAGCGGCCCGCAACCAATACCGTAGGTACGAGTACTCGTAATTGGGTGGTGTAGGGTATTGCAGAATATATTTGGAAGGTAACGCGAGAAGGGTGGCAAAACACGGCTAGGGTGGGCCACGCCATCTCAAGTAGTTTTTGCCACCTACGCGCCAGTATTATATATACCTGAAGGCAAGTGTGGTGCATGTTTTTAATTTCGGCTGTCTGGTTGTCTCTGGGAAATAAAAAACACTGATATTGTAATTCATCAGGCTGTTGCAAAACCGTATTCGATGGTATGGGAGGCAGCCCACCGGTGGACAGTTGCCTCCAGTCAGATCTGCGCAAAGCAGATAATGTGTATTTGAGGAGCTGCTTTCAAGCCTGGGTTGATTCAATCACTTTTGTAGAGTTACTACCGACCGGTGCCGCTGTACTAAGAACCTGCCCTATCTGCTAGAGCTTGAATCAAGGTAGGAAAACAATAGCAAGTGTTTGTATAGGTGCATGCAAGCCCACTTCAAGGCTCCTAAGAGAAGTTCTTACAGGTGCGTCGGCACATGTACTTTTTCCCACAAAATACAAATTCTTGATTCGCCGCTGCACATATCGTGTTGCTAGCGCGATACAGGGTGGGTATCTGGAGGTGCTACAATAGGCAAGCCCCCTGCGCAGGGCTGCACCAGACGCCATGGGACTTGCAATGCGGCAGCCAATGGAGGACATCTGGCGCTGCTGTATTGGTTGAGGGCGCGCGGGTAGGGCTGGGCTACATTCACCTGAACCGCTGCGGCTGAAGATGGTCACCTGGAGGTGCTGCAGTGATTAAGGACTCAGAGCTGCCCCCTGGGATGAGCGCAGCTGCGCTGCGGCAGACAAGGGAAGCAACATGGAGGTGCTGCAGTGATGTAGGGAACACGCCTGCCCCTGGGATCAGCATGCGGCCGCTGAGGCGGCCAGACAAGGGAATCCATAACACTACCCTCAAACTGAGATGGGCAACTCGGAACATTCGCTGTTGTTCCACAATGCTTTCGTGTGCGACGGACCTCTGACTGGTTTGGGAAGTTGCTATCCTCAGTGTTCTTGTTCCTGTATCGGCACTGGATCAAGTTTAGGGTATACATTCCCGCACGATGCCCCTACACCTGATACAGCTCAAGGTCATGCTAGGGGGGGGGGGGGGGGGGTAGGCCTACATGTAACACAGCGCCGCTGAGCAAAAGATCAAGCGGAGAAAGTTCCAGACCGCATAGCTTGGTTGTATGGGCTTACATATATGTGCTAGTAAGTGCATACATACACTCATTGGCATTCGTGCTAATTCATTGGTGATCAGCATGCAGACACCACACGCAGATGACGCAGAGTACTGCTTGTGGAGTCTTGCTGAGCAGAGCACATAGCGACATGCAGGGTGCTACCGCAGGTGCTACTCGAATCTGACACGCTGATCTTCCCCCATAACCTACTCCTGGGGGCCGGGGAACCCACCATTATATCCCCTATTCTAAGCCTCAAATTGGGCTCCCATTCAACCTATAACATATTTTGCTGTAGGTCCGTCTACATCAAACATCTGACAGGTAGGGCAGGCCCTTATTCCCAATGGTCTTACTGCCACGCCGGCAGCCGCAGCAGCCCTATGATTGAATCCTGTTATTTTTGTGTCGCATATCCGTTCATCCAGGCGCCAAAGACGGGCGGAGGGTTTGCGTGCAATGACATGCCTTTGCGAGGTGTCATGGAGTGATACGATTGTTGAGCATTGCATGTCAAAGCCATGCCACTAAATCACTGGCACTCTCCGCAGCGCTTGATGTCAGTCTGATCTGCTGCGCCTAGAAGCGCACCCAGCACCGATTGCACTCGCCCAGGCAGTTGCCCAGGCAGTCGACGTTGTAGCCCAGGATCTCTGGACGGCGCTTGAGCGTGGCAGAGAGGGTGGGCCCCTTAATCTTCCATGTCTTCTCTAGCTCGGTGACGTTCGCCTTCAGGAGGTCCTCCACGCTGCAGCCAAACACATTAGGGAACTTGTTGATGTAGCCGATCAGGTCGTTCCCCTTGATGCCCAGCTCCCCCAGGTAGTTGAATCACCTCCTCCATCTGCTCCGTGGTGGGCACCACCTCGACCACCTGCCCGCGCCAAAACCCCTGCGAGGGTTTTCCCCACCCGAAGGACCTCTCGAGGATGAGCACAGCTGATTCGCTGTCAAAGCCGAGATCCTCCAGAAGCTGCGCCGAGCTCTCCCAGGCCGCCAGGTCCTCCCCGGTGAGCGTATCGGCGGCGGCTGCGGGGGTGAGTACGGACCGCACGGCCGCGCATTGCTTGCCAGCGGTAGGCGGCGGCGCCCACCGACCACGGATGCAGGCAACACCGTACGCCGCATGTGCAGGCAGTACGCGCGCTGCGCGCGGGGCGGGGTTGCCCTGCGTTTCCCGCCCGGCCCGCGAGTGAGTGGAGGCTTGGGGGGCCACGTGGCACGGCGAGAGAAACGCGCCAGCCGGCATCCTGGCCGTTTTGTACTCCGGTTGCCTGAAGCCCGTGGGCTATCTCCGAGGTCGAGCGGGAAATACTGCGCTGTGGGTGGAGCGGCTGGCGAACAAGCGGGGATTCACAGGTATGATGCTTTGCGGATTTGGTGCAGGTTCTGGTGCCAGGAAAGCCCTTGCGTCGACAGTGAGCTTTGAGCCCTGAGTGAACAGCGGTGAGGAGTAGGCACATCAATTGCGCTCTACTCGCGCGGCGCGCATTGTTGATATACACGCACTGAAACAACAACAGTCTTGTTACCAGTTTTTTTTTCTTTTTTTTTCCGCCCCCGGGACAGGACTGGCACCAGTCAAACCCTTGCAGCGTCTCTACGACGGCCGTTTAGGCAGCAATCCAGTTACGGAAAGCCCTGGGTAGGCGACGCTCCGTTATAGTCATCAAGCAAATTGCCGAAGCATTTCGCAAGACTAATTAAAGGGCAGTGACGGAATTTCCAACGCTGTTGGATCACCGTCTAAAACACTGCCATCAAAATACCCGGCACTGACCACGAAAGGTCCGCCCTACCCGTTTGGGCGTCGGCCCATTCGAGTAATGCGAGTTGGGGCAAGCCCCAACCCGCGGAGCAAAGCATTTCGGGAGTGCGATACATGTGCAACAAAAAGGCAATGTGAGGGAGGGCCCGACGCCATAGCTGGAAAAATTTCCCATTCCCAGTAAAATCCAGGGCGCCGTGAACGGAGGGGGGGGCCATTGTTAATGAATAATTACATGAGCTAGCAGCAGAAGGCGATATCGGAAATCACCAAAATAAAAGGCAATCAGAAAGGTCCTCTACATCGACTGCGGGGGTGGAAGCAGTAACATGAGAAGACGCAGAGTGGGCACGAGCACACGCATCAGACTTGGCCATCTGCACACCGGGGGGGGGGCATTGTTACCAGTGTTTCAATCATGCATTCGAGTCTGGTTGTGCCAAGAAGGGTGCGGAGGCTATTTTACACGGAAAGGCGCCATTTTATGGCTAGGAAGGTTCAGCGAAAGGGGAGGGAATGTCGGAGGAGGAGCCCGCAGGGCAGAGGCGGAAAACGGGAGGGCGCTGCCGAAGGCAGCGAGCTGGAAGATGGCAGACGAGCTGCTGGTGGCTGTCCTAAATGGCTCCCCAGCCGGGAGCGCAGGGCTTGCGGGCGATGGGGCAGCCCGTACCAATACCCGATGGTAACCGCTTGAAACCACTGAGACCGTACGGGTCGCACCAGGACAGCTATAGTCCGTTAGGAAACCCCATAAACACGTTTAGATCATTCCAGGATGGTACTCTTACGCGAGGTACTCTTCATGGGACTTTTGTGATTGATTAATCGACAGGATTAATCGATGACAGGATTAATTGCTTTAATAAAGTATTTGCAATTCTGTGAATTACTAATATAATTTACATGAGCTAGCAGCAGAAGGCGATATCGGAAATCACCAAAAAAAAAAAACAATCAGAAAGGTCCTCTACAGCGACTGCGGGGTGGAAGCAGTAACATGAGAAGACGCGGAGTGGGCACGAGCACACGCACCAGACTTGGCCATCTGCACACCGGCAGAGATAATGCCGCCCAGGGTACCATGCACGCAAGCCGAGACCCGCTGCAACAGCCCCCGCCGTGTGCGCGACAGGTGACGGCGGAACTCAGCAGATTGGCTGGCGACAAAGTTCCGAAGTGCCTGAACGGATTGACCACGAAGAAAGCTAGAGGTCGGGGCGGAAGGACCGCCAGGGAAGTTGCGCACAACCAACAACACCGAGAAGGTGTAGACCACCGTCAAAGCGGACTTCCCGAGACGGCCGCGGTCCTCAACTACAAAAGGGTAGTACCGGTGAACACCTACCCTGCACCGGGGCGGAAGACGCCCGGTCCGCTGCCAACTTAGCATGCTCCGCCTCGGTCGCCGCGATTCCCGGGATGCACCAACGGGGGTCGTTACTCCAAGTGGGGGTCGTGGAGGACACGCACGCGAAGTCGATCATGTAATCGCACTACTAATCAATTGCTATGCGAGTTCATCGTACCCGGTCGCGTACCCCCAACGAATTATTATGATACATACATAATGCCCTTGTGATTTTTGCTCCTTCTTGGTACAAGGCATGCGTGCCCGTTTTGAGGCTGCTGGCGTGGAGTTCACTCTTTCGGCTTGGGCGGTAGCGTACGCTGATCACGTGGCACGTTGCTATGGGGGCGACTCCAATCACGCCACACACGAGTGGATGGGCGGCCTTTCCGACGTTGCCATGACGTTAAGTCCGCCCTAAGCGTGAGTGTCCAGATCCTAACGGACCCGTCGGTGCTTGTTTCTCTTCCGAAGGGCAGCGACGGCCGGCCCGCCGATGTTGGGCTTTTTGGGTGTATGTGGTGGTAGTATCCGCAGGAACACGGTTACAGTGGATACCGCCATTGCCCCTATCCTCGGCGTGTCAAGCTCGGATCCAATGATTGCATTGCGGGCCGCAAAGCGCCACAAAATCCAAAAGTACGACGAGGGTGTCCGAAACGCCGCCGGCATGCTTCGCTTTTTCCTTTCGCCGTTTCCGAGTTTGGCTCGCTGGCCCCGCCGCACGATGATCTTGGTGGAGCTCGCCAAAGCTAGCCACGCGCACATTTGCCAGAAATTCGGTCAACTCTTGTCTGCGTGGCGCCGCCGTTTCTCTTTGCTCACCAACATGACGCATGCAGACAACGTTCTTGGCGGCGCGCGCGGCACGTGATGATGCTCCTGCGCCTGCGTCGCGTTGCTCGTCAGCCTGTGTTGCTATGACCCAACTCACCGGTTGCAAGTGCACTCGCCGCAGCTGATGGCCCGTCCGTGGGCGGTGGTCCCCATTGGTTTCATGTTTCCCTTTCGGTTTTTCAGATCATTATTATGATACAAGTAATCGACAATCGCTAGACTCGTTGCAGGAGTGTGGAATCCAGGGAACCGCAAGGATCAATCGTCGTAGTAATTGTTACCAATTGTACCGCCCTGCTCCCGCCGACCCGCCGACCCCGGGCCCGGAGTCCGTCGACTACGGACGAGGCGGAGGCGGACGGGCGAAGGCCATCCGGCGTCCAGCGAGAGAAACGACGGCGTCCGGCGTCCGGGTCCGGTCCACACGGCGGGCTCGGCGCTTCGCGCCATGCCCACCCCGTAGACCTGACGAACGGCGACGACCGGCCCGACCTGTGGCGGCCGGGCAGCCGGCCGACCGGTACCCGTACCGGTACAGGTAGTCAGCATGTAAGCAACGCGGTGGTTATTTTGGCCTGCACGGAATTATGACGGAATCTATAAGGGATACATTTTCGATCTATCTAATAATATAATATGCGAAACTATTCCGAAAATCGGCGACAGACAGACAGACAAGCAAGCAAGCAGATAGACTCACTAGCTCGCAATTGATTATAATATGTTAGTATTTAAAATAACACATGCCGAGGCCGGAGTTGGATGCGACTAAAAGGTATTAAAATTAGTCTCGATATTAAGGATTAATAATAAGAAAATCACATGTTACTAAATCCGAATCCGCGAGTGTTGGAGCCATTTGACCCTTAAATAAGACACCCTTTGTTGGGTGTCTGTTTTTAACTTTGTGATCTTTATTTTGAACCTTTTGATCCATATGAGACTAGAAGCTTTTAGATAATCATGCGGTGTCTCACGAGCCTGTGGGACCCGGAATCTGTGAACGTATTATTTGCGTTAGACTTTCGTTGTATGCTGTGTAGCCTTGCTTGTGGTGTGATGAGAGCTAGCGGAGTGTGGCCAAATTTTATAATGTTGGAGACCAATTTTCTCTTACGCTGTCGGGTCGGAAAAACCCACGGTGTTAGTTTTCGTCTGGTGAATATACCGTTTTTGCTATATTGGTTGCTTGCATGCGGCATGTCATATTGCGGATGTAGACGTATGGCCGTTGTGTGGTGTGTCGGCGTTACTGGCTGGAAAAACTGTGTGAAAATAGCGGGCGCCGGGCGATTTGTGCGGGCGTGTCATATTTGATGCGGCAACCCTCGCTCGACCTCGCCAGAAAACCCTAAACACTGGAAATTCTTGAAGGAGTTCTTGAGTCTTTCTAGGAATTCTTGGAGGAGCCTCTCACCAACCACTTGGTTCCGTTTGGCCGGCGTGCTCACCTTCCGCGCCGTCGTCGTGAGGAGCTGATGATGCACCGCCAAGTACTGATCACGGCGCACCCGCACGGCCTTTATTTGCTTTCAACTGGGCGATAATATAGCGTGCGTACGGCCTCTCTTTACTTTGTATGTCAGGAGGTAGATTTTGATAGCCGCGCTCTATCAACAGCGCGGAGGATGCGTGAATGACACACTACGAGAATGTATCCTATATAGCGACCTATCTCGTGAGAATATCTTCGCACATCACGTTCGTTCGCCACATCCGCGAAATATATCTCCTCACATCCCCCCCCGGAAAGGTACCCGTACATGTACATGTAGTCAGCAAGTAAGCGCGGCGGCTATTTTGGCCTGCGCGGAATTGTGACGGAATCTGCAAGGATACATCCATATCGATCTATCTAATAATCTATGCGAAACCGTTCCGAAAGTCGGCGCCAGATAGATAGACAGACAGACTCCCACAGACTCGCACACTCACAGACTCACAGACTCACCTCGCTCGTAGTCGCTAATTAATATGATAGGATATCTCCTCACACTGTGCCTCAATTATGTACCAATTTGAAATACTACCCCCTGATGTCAGACTGTAACCGTTGTAGTTAATATAATATAAATTCATTCAGATATGTATAATGTTGTAATAGTATATTCAAAATAAGTATTTTAAAAATATTAACACAGTCGGCAGTAGTAGCGCCTTTACCCTATAGATTAGAAACGTACCGGCAGTATCAGTAGCGTCTTTTTCTTACATCAGTGCTTTAACATATGCGCACTAAATTACTGCTAAAAGTAGCAGTATTAGTACCGGATCATTAATACCGGGCCGCTTCACTCGCACCGTGGTCGATATTCGATGTGGTCCGGCAGAATCCGGCCCGGGCGGGATATCATGAATCATGCCATGGCGCATTATTAATTCGGGGCAACAGCCGGACGATGCGGGCAGCAGAACGCCCGGCGTCAGTCAACGCAGATGCCGACAGCTGCAGAGGGAGGACCTTACCTGGCGATCCTTACCTGCCCTGGCGACGGCTCGCACGTTTCGGCGGGTCAGCCCCAGTCGTCGTCGGTGCAAGTCTGGCCTTGGTCTGCCGCCGTCAGACAGTAGGCGGTCGCAGCGCGGTAATCTCAAAACGCCATTTAGGGCGGTAGGCGCTACGGGTACTGGTGGCACAGGAGGGACACGCCGACGCAGCGCGCATAGCTCGGACTCTCCTGGGCGACTACTCCAGGAGCCACGGACTCGGAACAGGGGCAGGATCCCTGTCGGGGGCGGGGCGCTATGCCGCCGGGGACGACCAGCCGGGCGGCGACTGGCAGCGTGGGCACGCTGCTGGCGATGCAGCGCCGCGCGACCCTCCTGCACCGCCTCGCGGCGGTCTCTGCGCAGCGCGGCCGCCCCGAGGCGAGCCTGGAGAAGCTGCGGGAGTTCTGCAACCTGGTGCGACCGACCATAGCCCCCCCCCCCCCCCCCCCCCCCCCCCCGCCTCCTCGCGGCCCTTCGACAACAAATCAGGACTGGGCTGAACTTCGCTTTATGTTCAGTCCATCTCGGCCTGTAGTGGTGTTCTTAGGTGCAGGTTGCAGGGACGGGGATGAGCCCGGTGATGGCTTCAAGGCATCCTGACGGGCTAGGGTGGCTCAGGGTGCCGAAATGCCCGAACTAATGCTGAGTTCAGTTCAGTGTGGGTTCAATTCAGTGCTCTCAGCCTCAACTTCAGCACTGAACCACAATCGGCTCAGGTGTGACTGAATTAAATAACTAGCAGTCGGCCTGATCTAAATGTCCACAATCAGAGCTCAGTCCAACGCTGCTGCAAGCTAGACACGCCGGAGGAACATGGCGTGGTAACTTTCGTGACCAGGGGCAAGGAGGAGTGCGAAGGGGGGGGGGGGGGGGGGGGGGTGCCTGCTGGGCAAGCGCCTGAGGCGCTGGGCGGCGGCACGCAGGTGGAGAACCGCATCCTGGCGCACAGCGCCTTCCAGGCAGTGGCGCAGCAGCCCGAGTTTGAGGCGCTCATGGTGCGCCACGCGCAGCCTGCTCCGTACCCCCCTCCCGGTTTTCATGCGTATGACTGCCCATGCGGTTGAAACGGTCATCACGTATTCCATCTTTGTGTGGGCAGGTGCAGTTCCTGGAGGCCAAACAGGAGCTGGTGTGCGCCGGCTGGGAGACGCACCACCGAGAGACACCGTCTCCCTCCTCGGTGCGGGAGTCCCCTGCACCCTCTTGTCCTCTTCCCGGGCATTACCAGGGGCTGCGAGCGAGCCGGACCGGGGCCTGCAGCTGACACCCTGCCGGCGTACAGGGTTCCGGCGCCCGATGGCGCAGCCCCTCGGTGGCGGGCACCCGTGCGGAGGATGGATGCAGCAGCGGCGCCAAGAGCCCGCCGTCCCCACGCAGCTCTCCCACGGCAGCGGTGGTACGCTCCCGGCTGCGGCAGGCGCAGAGGGGCGCCGGTCAGGCGGCCAGCAGCGGAACGCAGCGCTGCTCAGAGTATTCGCCCAGCCCTCTGCGGTGGAGCCAGGCTGCCGGCGGCAACAGCTACGAATCTTCCTCCGAAAAGGAGGGGGAGGAGCGCGCAAGGGCAGGGAGGCGCCGACCTGCACGGGAGGACGCGCGAGAGCGACTGGTGCAGGTGGGACTTTTGTTTCTGATGTGCTATCTTCCTGAACACAGCCCCCCCCCCCCCCCCCCCCACCACCACACACACCACCGCCCTCTGCCTGCCTGCCGCCGTTCTTTCGTGTAGCCTCGTCCGGCTCCAGGCTAGCCGACAACCAAGCTGACTGGCGCCCCCATCTGTGCGTCTCCGTGACAGGTGAGTGCGCAGAAGGAGCGCGCGGCCAGGCACCGCCGCGCCCTGCGGGGCTCCTCCCTGGCAGGCAGCTGCCGCTCGCGAGGCAGCCCGGGCGGGGCCAGCGAGGCCAGCAGCCGCATAAGTGGCACAGAGCAGCCCGGGAGCCCCGTGGCAGAGGCTCAGGGGCTCAGCATGGGCAGCACCCCGGCAGAGGGGGCTCCAGGTGTGCGCGGGGAGCTGCGGACCGGCCCTGGGCCAGGGGCAGCGGATCATCACCTGCAGCAGGGCATGTGCAAGGAGAGGTACGGGGACGATGATGATGAGGACCTGGAGTCGTTACCTGGCGACACCGGGCCCAGCCTGCTGACCTTCCTCTCCGACATTGCTGCCGGTGGACAACCCCCCCCCCCCCCCCCCCCCCTCCTTCTCCCACTTCTGTTCAAGATAAGAAAATGTTTCGCATGCAGATGCAGCAATAAGAGCGCAACAAATCAGAGACCCGCCTGCCACTGGTCAGGAATAGTCGACACTTTATCAGACCTACTATCCATATAGTGAGTGTTCTTTTACGCGTGCCGACGCACCTGTAAGACCCCATTTTATTTATAAGCCTGGAACTGGGCTCGCATGCAACCAAGCACACACGCCATAGTTTCGTCCACATTCGGCCGCTGGTAGGCAGGGCAGGCTCTCATTCGCAGTCTCCTGATATCCGCGCTGGCACCCGTTGGCTGCATGCAAGCCCAACCCGCGGGTTATAGTGAGGGCACTCATTCTGACAGATGTGCCGCCACCCGGCTGCAATGCACTGTGACTGTCACAGCTACGGTACTGGTGCAGTGTAAATGTTTCAGGGATCCAGTATTTCTCCTGTCGGTTTTACTCCTGTTTACACGATCAACCTGCCGATACTCTCAACATCTCGCGTACATTTCACGTGTTGCTCTCATTTGCCAAGCGGCTTTCAAGTGTTTTCATTCATTCATTGCGCTGTGGATGATGTTGTACCGGGATATGCCAGTAAGGAAGGCAATGCTGGTCATGGCCCCCTTTTGCCAGGGCTCGCCCGCGTGCAGGAGGTGCACACCTGTGTGCTTGACATCCAGGCCAGCCTCGCCCGCGCCGCCAGCGCGCCCCGCCTGCCCAGCGCCCCGCCCAGCGCGGCAGCGACCGGCAGCCTGCGGGACGGCGGCACCGATAACCGGGGCGGCGCCAGCCAGCCCGCGGCGCCACGTCAGGTGAGGGAGGCACGCCCAGCGGCCTGGCGCCCGGAATGAGCTGTAGGAACCCAAAGTACGGACGAATGAAAAGGCGATATTGTGACCAAAAACCAACCATGACTAAAACATGGTTGGTTTTTGGGTGCTTGCTTTTTGAGTACCATATGGGGAGTTCCCACTGCCCTTCTACTTTGAAGGAGGTTCAAATTTCTTTGTTACGAAACACTCGGCTGAGCAAGATCTGAAATCATGGCGAGTCGGATTTAATCGAAGGGTTTTAAGGGAACTATTCGAAGTATTAAGTTTACCCAATCAGCTATGGGTGCCGACGCACCTGTAAGAACCATAGTACAAGCCTTAAATCAGGCTTGCATGCAGCTTATATCATTACTTGCTGTAGGTTTGTCTACACCTGACCTCTGACAGTCAGGGCAGGTTCCTTTTCGCGTTAATCTTATTTATACCATGCCCGCACCCGTAGGGGCTTTAGCTATCGCGTTTATTTGCCTAGCTTGTTTCCATCGTGAGTCTTAGGCAACGACGCCACCGCAGCGCCCGTCACGTCAAGATGCCTGCCCCCTCTTTTGAGGCCAGGCAACGCCTTCCTCAGGATCACCACTAGCTAGGGGAGTAAAAAGAAACGGAGTAACCTAACATATAGCTGGGGTATTTCACCCACCGGCGATGGCCATGCTAGCCGCCGGTTGTCAGAGCTGCCATGGGATCTCGGGCCCACGTAGCGGATTCGTGATAGTTACAAGCGCCGGCATGCCGTCGCTTACCCACGGGACCCACACTTTCTCACCTACGAGAAGGGCCAAGGAGTTGACCCAACTGGGCTGCCGCGACGCCCTCCAACTCGTACAGTAAAAGCTATGTCTCACTCTCCCTGTCTCTCTCTCTCTCTCTCTCCTTATTGTTTGTTATCAAGAAGGGACGCTGGCGCAGCAATAAGAGCACTGCCGATAAGGAGAGAGAGAGAGAGAGAGAGAGAGAGAGGGAGCAGACCTCTGGCAGAGCATGCCGTACCTGCCAGAGGTCAAATCTAGACGACTGTTTCTATAGGTTGCGCGCATGGGCAATCTGAGGCTTATAATACTGCAGATTTTGTACTACAAGTGGTGAGTTTGGAGCCGATGTCGCTACTGGAGTATCCGGCAGCAGCACCACCTGCGCATATTCCGTATAAATGGGCAACTAGTAGTACGAAGCAGGATGAGCTGCTGCAAATAGTGTACAGGAGACCTTCGCACGTGGGAGGCCCCCTTACACCCACAGTAGAGCAAGCAACCGCATAAACAGCCTGCAAGCAGCGCCTCCGCGTCCATAAACTCTATGGTGCACTTCATTGTACCTCAAACCACGGGCGCGAATGCAAGAAAGCATTTTCAAAATATAAAAGCAAGGGCCCGCCCTTTGCCCACCCAATGATATGATCAAACGAACATAAGTCACAACTAGCGAACTTCAAATATATAGGTCATATATGTGTATGTGTATGTAGATATAGACATCATCAATAGTGAACATAAACTGAGAACTTCAAAGATATGGAATCTAGTTGCCCCCTAAACTCTCTTCCTGGTTCAGTTTCATGCCAGCGTCATAATCCACAGGGTTTGATACCCTTCACAAACCCTCTCCACAAGGCCGGGTCTGGCAGCTGTCCCTCTTTTTGTACAAGTAAACCTCACAAGAAGCCTCTAAAACTTGATTCCCCCAGGAGTCATGCCAAGCACTGGCCTGGCAGTCCACTGGCGGTACGGGAACCAAGCCGCTCTCTCTCATGCTCCGCTCCCCGCAGGGCGCCACACTCCCCGGAGTACAACGCAGCGGCGGCAGCGGAGGCGGCGGCGGCGGCAACGACCCTGACGAGCCGCTTGACGGCGCCAGCAGCATAACCATGCCGGACGGCAAGGACGCGACGCTGGCGGAAACCTCGCCGGGCAGCCCCCAGCCTGCCCCGTCCGCCACACCGGCCAACTTGCCGGCGTCGCCCGCGAGCGCCGTCGAGCCGGTGCGTGCCACCTTTACCATCCCACAGCTACATAAGTATCTTGCTTCCATCCGCCGCGCCCGGGGGGGGGGGGGGGGGGGGGGGGGGGGGGTAGTTCATCGATCAAAGGATGCATCGGCCTTTACCAAGAAAAGAAAGCCGCCATACACTCGCATGGTGCTCTTAGTACATCAGTACAAGTACATCTTAGGTGCGTTCGAAAGTACGAACAGCGGTTCAGGGCCGATGTACGCGTCCGCTGTCACACCACTAGAAGACGATGCTGCGGTCCGGTCATGCACTGAAAAAATGTCAACAGGCACAGCGCGATTGCAGCTCAATGTCACCACCTTGGCCTCCCCAGCATCTGCCGGATGCAGCAGGTCGAAATACGACCCCCTCCCCCCCCCCCCCCCTGCTTTATCCCCTCCTCGGCGCGACGTTGACCTAGCTAGTCTGACAGGCCGCTGACCAAGTATGGCCCTGCGCTGGGTCGCGCCCGCAGGCCGCCAGCAGCTGTTCAGCCGAGTTTTGGTCCGCCTGGCTCAGCCCGCGCAACCTGAGTCCGCAGGCCAGCAGCCCGCCGTCGCCCCGGCTACCGCTGGTTGGCGCCAGTGAGGCGACCGCGTCCCTGGCGGCAGCCCGGAACAGCCAGGCGCCGACGGATATGCATACCAGCGGGGAGTTCCTGCCCTCCGCCCCCGACAGCAGCGACGCCACTCCCGCAAGCACGGCGGCCTGGAGCGTCGCCGCCGGGGCGCCCGCGGCTTCCCCCTGCACACCGCGCAGCGCCGCCGCCAAGGAGGCGCCCAAGGCGGCGTCCCTCGCCACCGCGCGCCACCCAGGAGGTCCACGTCATCTGCTCTGGGGGCCGGGCGGCGCTGCCCGCGGGTGTCCTCCGACAGGGCGTGAAGGCGCAGGAGCTGTTCCGGCTGTCCAAGGAGGTGCAGGACCTGTCGGTGCGCGGCCCGCAGCCCGCCGAGCACCGCCTCCGCCTGGGGGGGGAATCCTGAGCCCCTGGCGGCAAGCCACGGGGAGACCGCTTGCCCAGCGGCCGCGTTTCGGTGGCGCCAGCGCGAATGCCGTACATAGCATTACGGTGATGTCTAGGCCGATGTCGGCGAAATTATGGTGGGCCACATGAGCCGGTGGCGGTCAAGTGCCATCACGGCATGCCTATGCACGGAGTCGGTACTCCCAAGGGGAGGGGCGGGGGGGGGGGGGGCTAGATGCTGGCCACCGCGATGGCACCGGGCGGGGTGGGCAGCAAGTGGACCACTCCCCGGGTTGCCGTTGTGGTGCCCAGCATGCCGTGAATGCGGTGCAAGCGAGGGTGCACGTCACTTCCAGCCGGGATGTCGACCACGTGGCATTGCTGCTGCCGGAAACTACGGGTGCCAAATGCACCTAAGGATTATAAATAAGAGACCTTACTCTTATAAACTACCTAAAACTGGGCTTGCATGCCCCCTGTAAGAGCATTCGCTATGGTTTTCCCTTCATTTGACCGCTGGCAGTCAGGGCAGGTTCTTATTCGCAGTGCCCTTACTACCGCGCCGGCAGCCGCAGTGTTGGATCAAGCAAGTCAACACATCCCACCGGCACCTTTTGAGGGCGATGTGGAACCAACTTCTGCTCAAAAGCTCAAGCATGTTGGATGAATCCTGCGGTCGAGTGTCAGCGGGGCGTTGCCGGTGCATAGGAGTAAAGGTGCTTGCTATCGGGGTGGCGGCCGTGCGTCACCCACCCATCGGGTCGGCAAAAAATCTCGCTAAAGGTAGCTTTGGCCGCGCGGCGATTCGGGACGACGGCGGTGAGTTGAATCAAACAAGAAAATTGAATTAAATGAAATGGAAGAAAAACAAATGTCGGATGTCCCCGTGCCTCCACAGGCACTGGCGGTTTGTAGCAGTAGGTGCGGACAGGCCGCGTGGCAGGGGGAGGGGTAATGTACACCCCTCCACATAAGTCCGGGTTTTGCATTTTCGATCGCAAAGCGCATGCATGGGCGAGGATAACGCCGGCTACATGTGCATACATGCTAACTACAGTGGGAATAGTTCGGGCGAACGCCTATTGTGCGCTTTATACCCACCCGCGCGACAACACGACCATTTGTGGGCGCCCTTTCAAAAACGCGAAATCAGTGCATGATGCGCTGGCGCCAGAAAGTTGTGGGTTGCGCCAACCGTCCAAACCTATTGAAATTGCGGCACTCGTCGCACCAAACTCGGTGGATACGGCCCTTGGCATAAGTTGCATACACCGTGCGTGTAGGCCACTGAAAGCATGTCGCTATAGGCACGACATGACACCCCAACGACAAGTTGGCCACTGTGGGGAGCAGTTTTGGAGTGAAAATGCTCCTGTTTCTGCGGCGAACGCACGTAGGAGAGGCGCTCCATGGCCCCCTTGGTGTAGGGCAATGCTCTACTATGGGGGCGCGTGGTGGAATGTCAGTTGCACCGTTTCGTGGGCGGGGTGGCGCGGTAGGGGCGTGGATTTTGATTAATATGAAATTCCTTGAAAAATGCTGTGGAAAATGGCATTTTGGCTGGTAGATGTGTGTATCGCTAGGAGGTGGCACATGCAAAGTGTTGGTGGTCCGTGGTCATCCACATACATAACTCTCTCGCGCAACTGAGTATGGGGCTTAGACACGCACTTGGCGCAAAGCCACGAGCCCGATATGGGTGGGCACATGAGGGAGTGAGGGGCAACTTGGATGATCATCTTTGGGGATTTTTTTCCGGGGACCCAAAAACTCGATTTTTGATTTTGGAAGACTGTTTTCGACGCAGATTTGAACGAGGAATCGCGTGGTATTTTTAAAAAGTTTTCCTGAACAAACCCTGAGAAGTTATAGCGTTTTAAAGCCAAGGGGGTGTTGCTGCGCGTGGCCGACACTGATGCCATGCCAGTATCGCAACGCGACATGTACTGGCCGCCGCCCACACGGCTGCACCCCAACCAAATGCACCCGAGCCCCTCGCCCATGTGTTTCCTCACGCATTCATGGGCATCCCGCCGTTTGGTTATCTATTCACGCGCGTCGGCGTGTGCGTGATACCGACCCCGGTTTTGGTGCAGTTGCAGGCGACGCCCATCCACGCACCAAGTGCAGCGTGATACCCTAGTCAAAGGTCTTCAAGCTTCGGTTTGAGCCACTCGTCATGCAGGTTTTATAAAACCCTCTGAGATTCCAGGGTTTCATCTCATATGCCCTAAGTTCAGGTACCCTAGACTTCCGAAGTCTTGAGACTGCCGAAAAGGGACCCCAAACTTATGTGCAGGGGTGTACATATGTGTACTTTGTTCGGGGGAAAACTCGAGGGGCCGACTACGGCGTTCGATGGTGAGAGGAGAAGGGTGTGGGTGTCCACTTGAATCAAACACGAAAATTAAATGAAATGGAAGAAAAGAAAAATGTCGGATGTCCCCGTGCCTCCACAGGCGCTGGCGGTTTGTAGCAGCAGGTGCGGACAGGCCGCGTGGCAAGGGGAGGGGGTAATGTACATATGTGTACTTTGTTCCGGGGAAAACTCGAGGGCCGACTACGGCGTTGGATGGCGAGAGGAGAAGGGTGTGGGTGTCCACTTGGAGGACGTCGGCGCGCTTTCCCGCTAGAGTTTGTCGAACCACTCCAGGATCTTCTGGCCTACCACGGAGGCGGTGTGGGCCGAGTTGGCGGTGGTCACAGCAACGGTCAGGCTGGGCCAATCCAGGGAGGCCACCGGCGCCGGCCGGACTTGCACGGCGGCCTTGCCTCTCCAGCAGGGCCCCAGCTCCCGGTGGAGGTGCGGGGCCAGCCGGTGCTCCACGCTGTGCGCCATGCTGCTCTGGATGACGGCCGCGGAGTGCCCCTGCGCCGCCAGACGCGCCACCACCGGCAGCGTGCCGCCCCGGGAGAGCGCGCACGCGCCCACCGCGTTCTCGTCGGCAAACGGAACCGCCATGGGGGATGACGCATGGAAGGTGACCTCGTAGAACTGGCCATGCTCTGGCGCCGCCGCCCGGATGACCTGCAGGCCGTCCCTACACAGAAGCTCCGCATGCACCAAACGGCAGTCGATGATGCTGCGGCGCGAGCCACTGCCCGAGAGCTGGCGGGCGGCGTCGGAGTAGGGGTGCAATCCCTGCAATGGCTCTGTCACGTTGGCGGGGTCGGCGCGGCGGACGACCGCAGCCCCGGTGCCGGATAGGAAGCTGAAGTGCCGACTGGGGTCGGACGCGGAGGACTCCAGGAGGCTGTCGCTCGATGACATGGCCGGGCCTGCGCCAGACTCCTCGCCGTGCTGGCTGGTCATCATGCAGCCGCCCGGACCGGCGTTGCAATCTGGCAGACCGCCTACAGGGTGGGCTTCCTCCGGACCCAGGTTGAGAAGCACCGCCGCGAGCTCGGGGTCCAGCTCCGTGTCTGCCTGAACATAATCCTGCGCCACCGCCAGTCCACCCATGTCAGTCAACCGGGGGCCTATACCCTCATCCTTTCCAGGTAACCCCCTCAATGGACGACAAAGGACGAGAATCATTGTCTTCCATCATCTATCAACAATTGACAATGATGATCCCATATTGTACCTACGGATCCATGTATGATAAATGGAATGCTCATAATGGAATACACCGAATTCCGGTTTGTCCCATGCGCACTTATCATGGACTGCATATTGTTCACCGTTATACACGCACGCAATGAGACTGGATCAACTGGCCTGGCCACGAAGGCATGACGGCATCACCTTGTCGTCCACTTGGTGGTCCCAGCCGAAGCAATGCGCCTCGGGGCTCAGCTGACATTGCTGGCTGTGTCCAGCCGTCCACGTGACGACAGGAAGGGGGCTGCTGTTCAGCGGTTCCTCATTCCTTATCGACGAGGCAGGCTTGCGGCGCGCCATCTTGCTCAGGCGCCTGGGGCCCCGCGGCAGCTTCCCCTCTCCGCCATGCCGACTCTTCTGTGCCTTTGCCTCGCCACCGCGGGGCTTCTTGCATTGTGACCGCTCGAGGCTGCTGGGTGACCGCTTCCCGTTGCTGGCATAAAACGCCTGAGCATACGCTCGCAACCTGCATACACACAGGCAACAGCCCGTCAGCTCCGCGGAGCAGCCACATGCCGGCCGCCAGGTGCCAACCGAGCGACCGAAGGCTGAAACGAAAGTGAGAACCTTAGCACTGGATGGTTTTCGAGTGTCGACGCGGTAGTAAAAACACTGCGAATAAGATCCCGCCCTACCTGCCAGGGGTGAAATGTAGCGAAACGATGGCGAACTCTAGCAAATGTTCTCATTGTAGGTCACATGCGGCCCAATTTGAGGATTACAATAAGGTCTCTTATAGGTGCGTCGGCACCCATAGTAGAGAATTAGCAGTACGTATCAATATTCATATTTTTGCTAACTGAAGCTATATTTTGAGAGTGAGCGACGCCAGAACAAGTGACAAATTGAGCTAAAACTCACGGAAGAAGGGCGTCGGTTATAAGGAATGCTTTGGTCCCCCGATCCGCACCTGGGCGTGCAGCGGCTCATATTGGCGCTGTACCGGTCGGCCCCCTTGAACAGGTTCTTCAGGTCGTTCTCTGTGCGCCGCCCCCGTGGCGTACGCGGGAAGCGCCGCATGATCTCGGCCCACCTCTCCACCTTAAATTCCTTGTACACCGCCTTGTGAAGCTCGATCAGCTTGTCCTCCTCCCACGCGGAGAAAGGGCTCTTGTCTACATCTGGATCCACCTGTGTCCAGAAAGGCTCGTGGGGTGAGTATCCAGAATTGCAAACCCGTTATGCGCTGCCTTGATGTGATGAAATTCCGTCATGGTGGTGGCGATGGTGGTTTTTTGCTGACACTGGCTAGTTTTAGCTACGTGCAGTCGCGTGGCATGGAAAAATGACAGGCAAAAAATCGGCCATAAGCAGTCGTGTGGCAGTCGCCATGTGGATTCTGCGGAAGGGAAGGGGCGACTGCAGGATGGGCCAGTACGTGGTTGAGAAATCGCTCCCGGCATCGCTTTCCGCTTTTGGGGTTGGTTGTCGACATTCCGGCACTTTCAGCGTTCATGATGTCCGCAATGCACTGCCAAGCTCGCACGCCGTGCTCCAGGACCAGCCTGCCAGGCACCACCATGCGGTATTTCGTTTTTTCAGGCGCGTACGCATACGCCATCCGGTTGCAACATGTCGGAGAACAACGGCGGCAAGAAGCTGAGCAAGGCTATATGTGCCCAAGTATCGACTGGGCAGCATCTTCGTCATACATGGCTGGCACTCACTGGCGCAGCCTGTCATCTTCCTCAGGGGTGAAGTTTGCGCTCCTCTGCGTCTTTGATGTTTTTTCAGCCTCGAGGTGGTGTCCAGAACTCGCCGGACTTTCAATAAGCATGTCCGATGGTTGCAGATAACATGCATCGCTGTGCACTTCCATCAAGGACTCGTCTTGAAGCAATGGCGAGATGAAGCTGTTCCTGTCACAATAGAAGCATCACCAGTGACAGTCGGTTGGTAGTTATATAGGCGGTGTTAGGGTCTGCCCCGGACCTTCGAGAGATAATGCCCTGGGCAATATCAATCTGACCATTAGAATTCAACCTGGCAAGGAAAACGCTAATCAGTTGCGCCACGCCAATAAAGGCGCGGTCTCAGCACTGTCGGATACTGACAAATTGTATACTTTGCTAGATTACATACTTCCCACTCTACAAAGCAGATCACGCCTCTATTCCCCCAACAAAGAATAGAAGCAACAGTGTCACATATGTGAAGTGTCGGCCGAGTCGTCGTGTTGAGACATCGCCGATCACGAGCAGGCTAAACGCCACGACACAATCGAAAGTCTTCAGACCGTAGAGCATCACTGATCGATCTGCCTATTCGTCATATAGAGTGCCGACGGCAATGCCAGTATACTAATATTCGGAGACCGTGTCAAAGTGTGATCGACTGAATCACCAGTGTCCCATGCTGCAAAAAGCACCGGAAGTCGCGGCGCGTTGCTGGCACGAGCGTAGTATAGGTTGCTCCAGTAGTATATGCGGCTACTTCGTTCGAAGTTATATTGACTGTAGCAATTATTATTCGGTTGCAATAACCGCGGCGCCAGGCTCGCGGCCTCCAGCTACAGCCCCTGAGTCGCTAATTTGCTCGCGCACTAAATAGTGCACGAATGCCGGTACTGTTGCATAAGCATCCGGAATAACTACTGCTTGGGAGAGATGAGAGAGCGCGGGGGCGGGGCGGGGTGTGTGGGGGGGGGGGGGGGGGGGGGGGGGGGGGGGGGGCGAGAGAGCCAGGGGGGGGGAGGGGGGGTCTTCGCAACAGGTACGACAACTTTATGGGGCACGGAACAACAAGGCTACATATCCCGAGTTATGTGCAACCAGCGTGGAGGCCGTTGTTAGCTCCGGCGAGCGTTATTATTGCTCCTGCGCGACCTGTAGTTAACCCCGCAGAGACGGCGCCATCCCGGCGAGCAGTTGCTCACACGTCAATCTTCACCTTCGAGTCGACGCCTACATCAAGTTGTCGTATGAAATGAAGAACCTCCAAATACTACGTGTGTGCGGAAAATAAGTCACACCTTGTCCGTGTTGCCTCGACGGCCAGGCAACTTGCCACGCAGCAGGAAGACATATGCGTTTTTCCCAGCGTTGTGGCGGTCTGAATCGTCACTTCTCGTATCATTCGCCTCCGTTCGTGGCGCACGAAACAGACCAGGGCGCGATGACGCGGCTGTTTGAAAATTCGCCGTCATGCAGGAAAGGCAGTCCTGCGGTGTAGCGGTGCCTAGGAAGCTCTGTCAAAAAACTTTCCTCTTTTAGCGGTCAAGCGTTCAGGCGTTGCGCAGAGAAGCGTGTTGTGGGCACTCCGCCATGAGCGGTGGAGCAGAAAATATCCCTTCTGCTCAAAATAAGTGTGCACACCTACAGCAAAAGCGTTGCGCGAACATATTTGACCACGAGTGCCGATCGATGTCGCCCTGCGCTACTACAGCCTGTGCTGCCTTCGTTGCATTCGGAATGTCGACGACACGCAGTCGCTGTCATATCGTTTATATATCGTGTTCTTCAATGAATCAGGATTAATTATATATCAAGTACGAATACCTACGAGTCTTTACCGGAAATTGATATGCGACTACCAGGGTACTGTGACGATGTACACCGGCACATCATCCGTCCCTGCAAGTACTACCCGGTACTGAGTAGGGCTGATTTTCGGAGTTATTTCGGAGTGCGATGGGGGGACCCCATGCCGTGACAAAACGTCCTGTGTTCCCAAGTACTGGTACTGGAACCGTAGATGCGCCGGCAGACTGACTCATCACAGATGGCCCCGCGGCAGGCACAACAAGTGATTACATGTGCTAGACGCAAGATTCAAGAAATCCATACAGAAATCCAGAAGGAAATCCAGCTACGGGCCAACAGAGGCGGGAACCGCCATGGCAGCCACGGACCAGGCATCGCCCACCCGCCACCCGCCGCTCCACGCAGGCACAACAAGCACTGGTGTAAATTACAAACAGGCCAGTAAGAAATCCACAATACTGGCAATCCTTAATCCTTACCAGTAGTCGCTAGGTGCAACTGTGGCCTGGCGGCAGGGTGTGGGTGGCCGCGCACCAACCGGGTACTTTGTAACTGGGGAACAAGTCAAAAACCGAACCCACATGTAGGCGGTCGGCATCGTCATTAAGATGTTTACGTTCGGTACTTATAATCCGTGTAGATACAACAACCGCCGCGAGCGAGCCCCGCCAGTAGTTGTGCAGGCAAATCGTTACCATGTATCGTGATCGGCAGCAGATAGACGTAAAAACTTTTTGGCAGCCGCTTCCCTCCCTCATGCCCCCCGGAGACAGGGTCAAGAGTGACCTCGTACGGATGGAAACGGCTACTGATCGTGTGGATGTGACAAACGAACTGATGTTCGCGCTCCGGCTCACCGGCGCGGGCGGCGGAACAGCTCCCAGTAGTCAGCTCGAAGCACGCTCAGTCGCGAGGCGGGCTCGGCGACCACGCGACCCATCGCATGAGGATAGCTTGTTTCGTGAATAATCCTTAGTCGCTAACTCGGATATTATTCGCATCGACATGGGCCCTACTCCCGGTACCAGTCGCGTGGGGATAGCCTGTTTCGTGAATGACTCGGATATTATTCGCATCGGCATGGGCCCTACTCCCATGGCCTTACTCCCATTCGGAATGGCGTGCGGCAACCGCGCTACGGGCACCCGTACTACAGTTGGAAAGGAATTGCTTTCGACCTCATCATACAACATAGACTGCCCGCGTTTTCATTTTCATTTTTCGATCCTATGTATCTCTTTCATATTCCGGAAAACCAAGCCTGCTTTAAGCTACGTAAAATAATGCCAGTATCATATCCTGTGTAGGTGAGACGATGCTAACATGGTGTGAACACGTCATCAACCATCCGAAATATGGTGCTAATAATTAAACAGATATGCGGTGGAACGGCACTGACTGCAGCAGACACCCCTGCTGGCCCGTGCTTTCGGAATGATACATTTGATACATGACAGCAGATTGAGTCACTACACATCAGGAGGCAAATGCTGCGGTTGGATGGAATGACCACAGTATAACCTTACATCAACCCTATCATTGGCGGGCTTGCGTCGATGCTGCACCTGGAGCCTCTAAGTTCTTCGGTGCTCATGCCAGCGACATCTGACGGCGGCATGCGGTCACCCTCATCCGCACAATCAAGTGCCGCGAGCGGCACTCCCCCCATGTCGCAGTCCCGCTGTTCATAGGCCGAGTCCTCGGGGTGCTGCAAGTCCTGAACCGCCGTGCTTGCCGGAGTACATACACTCCTAGGCTCCACAAGGCCGGCCTGGGCCATCAGGAGAAGTCCCCTACCACACATCACCGCAGCGCTGCCGCAGCTCAGCAACCGATCAGATGCACGTCCAGAGCAAACCACATTGCCATGACTCTCGGATGCGGAGCTTAGGCCGGTCGAAATTATGGCGGGGTACAAATAGGCATGAATATCACAGGTACCAAAAGCTACTCACCTGTGAGCCTGGTAGCTCAGGCAATAGGAGGCCCGGTGCCGCAGCAGGTCGCGCAGGATGGGCCACCAGGCGGGGGATGACTCCATTGGGGGCCGATCTCGACGGCAGGCAGCCGACAGCGCAGGGAATCCAGCCCTGCGCAACCTCCCACGTCCCAGCCTGCGAGCCATGCAGTCCATTGCGTTTTCAGCATGCACCCTCCACAGGCGCTGCGGACGCATCTCCAGCAGCGCGAGGCCCCGCGCGGTGGCGGGGATTCCACCTCTTGGGTAGAATTGCCGTCCTTCTTCCGGAGCAGCTCCGCCTGTCGCTTCCGCGCAGCCTCCAGCGCGCCCAGCGCCTCTGCGCCTGGGCTGGCGCTTGGTTGCCCACTACCATCAGCTGCAGAGGTCATCTTGAGCATGGCCATGGCGCGTTGGCCCAGGGAGCGCGGCTCCGCCAGAGCCGCGAAAGCCTGCAACCAGCGGCGACAGGCAGCACAGGTGAATAACCGAATGAAAGTGTCATCTGCATCAAGTGTCATGCGAAATTGCTCATCCTATCAGAAGCATCATCAAATGTGAATTCAGCAGGCTTGTGCAGACCCGTCAACATGAGTTGACAAGCAGGGGGGGGGGGGGGGGGGCTGCTTATCGTCGCCCAGGTAGTCCTGTCTCGACACCCTGTTTCCCCGATACATGCAGCGCATGGTCGCACCTGTACCAGCTGCTTCCAGGTTGAACGCACTTCGGCCCCAGGCCGATCCGCCTGGGGCGCGCCGGCGTCGGCCTGCGCAGGCAACGCCGCCGAGAACGCCTTGAGCAGCTGCACCAGCTGGGCGCCCAGGCCGCGGCTGTCCAGCCAATCCGCCGGCCGCGTCTCTGATGACTCGCCCCCTGAGACGGTCTGGAGGGGCCGTCCGCTGCTGCGCCGCTGTGTGTGCGCGGCGGCAGACATTTCCGCAAGCATGTCAGTTTGACAGGGGCAGGGGCTACCTCGTGGCCCGCACTAACGTGATGAGACCCAGCATGCTGGCCACCATTTGCCGGCACTGTGCTCGATCCAACACCGGACGTCCACGTGAGTGGCTGTACTGTCCACGATGAACTAGTCGGTGTGAATACACTGCTGCAACGCTAGGAATAAGAAGAGTACGATACTCGTATGAGCATGGCAATCTGATGAGGGTGGGTAAACATGTTAAAGCCCTGAGGGCCGTGGCACCTTGCTCGCCATGCTCCCCGATATGAGTCCCAGCAGCTCCGTGGCCAGCTGGGCGTGGGTCTGCGCGGCCGGCCAGTCCCGTGCGTGCATGGCCTGGCACGCATCCTGCACCACCGCATCCAGCACCAGCGTGGGCAGGTGCTGCCACTCCCGCGACAGCGCCTCAAACTCCTCGGCCCGGAGCATGGAGGCCGGTTCCGCGTCTGGCCCAGTCTTGCCTGTTGGCCGCAACATCACCTGGACCGCATGCCAACGATCTGCGTTACTCTCCTTCGCTGCCCGCAACACCCCTTCCATTATCTGCCAGAATGCATGATGAAGCAAGGTGGGGAAGGAAGGAGGTGATATTGGGTGTGATGGGCGGCTATGACCTTGAGCAGGGGGCGTGCCAGCAGCTCAGCGGCGGGCGCGGGCACAGAGTCCTTCAGCTCCGTGAGCACCCTCTTCCGCTGCTGCTTAAAGGTTCCGGGCGCAGGGCTTCCCCCTGCTGCGGAGCCTTCTGCCAGCTGCTCGCGGCTGGCGGTGCGCCGGATACGAAACAACTCGTGGTAGTCGTGCAGGATCTGCCATTCAAACAATACAACCAGGATGAAGACGCACTCAGCAGAAAGCGCTGCTCGGCCACCACGCAGGAGGGGGGCGAGGGGGGTAAAGGGTGCACAGAAGATGCGGGACTTGCCGTCTCAATGCGGCTGATGTTGCTCTCTAGGTGGCGCCGCTGCCCATCCCTGCAGCGCGGACGGTGTCAATAATACTGAGCTGCGGGTGCGAATGCACAGGCTAAGGCACAACTGGCCGGTCGCCCATGCCGCCTCACCCACCAGTAATTGTACTCCAGCCAGCTTAGCGCGTGCTGGACCGCCAGGCGCAGCATCGACAGCGAAGGGAGCTTGTTGTGTGTCGCCTCATGCCGCATGTCAACCTGTCCACGGTGGCAGGGGTGAGCGGCCGCATCGGAGGGCTAGCGCACGTTAGAGGGGCGCGGGGAGAAGCGCTTTGAACAAGGGCGATGGGGAGTGGGGGGGGGGGGGGGGGGGGGGGGGGGGGCGGCAGCCGCGTTGCCTATTGGGCCTCGCACCAGCAGGCGGGGCATCCCAAAGCTGTCAGCGAGCATGGACACCGAGCAGGCTGACTGCCCTTTCTGCCCCGAGTCAACTACGCCGTTCACGAAGCGCACCAGCGTCATGGCGTACGCCAGGCGGAGGCTCATCTCCGCGGTGGGGTTGAGGCCTGTGGGCATGGCCGGAGGACGATGAGGTCCCGGCATCCCTGGCGGGTGCGCTGTGACTGAGGGGAGAGCAGTGCGGGGCGCGCAGAAAGAGCACAGCGAGCCGGCCCCTACCGGGAGCCACCTGCGTATGCAAGCCATGCGGCCACGCCGCGTCCTGCAGCACGAGCTCCATCAGGCTTGCGGTGATATCCGCGCCCAGGGGCACACGACCCCGGCAACGCCAGCTAGCCACCTGCGCAGTGATGCCACGCCGTAAGCGCACACGGCCTGGCTGCACTGCCGAGCTTCTGCGCGCCACGCGTAGGCACCTCCGCGACGTCCCTGAAGACACAGCAGGCGGTTTCACGCAGTCTCTGCCCCTGGACATGCCCTTGCGCGACGTGCGCCCTTCCTTCCCTGCTCCCCGACCCGCCGAGACGAGTCGACACCCTCGCACCGCCTCATGGATCGCATGCATCCTCCCCGGGCGCTCCATGACGAGGCCAGTTTGCTTGCCATACGGCTCAGGGTTGGAGGGGGGCCCAGGGGGGCAGGGGGTCACCCGGTCGATGCCGCCCCGCACGCGGCAAGGATCCCACGACAGCAGCGCGGTCGCCGTCTGCTCCCATTCCACCCAAGACAGCCACGGAACAATGCGGCCCATCCGGGCGCACAGCTCCCCCGCCGCTTTGGGGCAGCAGTGCAGACGACCAGGGGGTGTTGTGTCTGAATGTAAACGAGGATTAGTCGCTACCCGGGTACCCAGCGGTTCCACAGCGAACGGTGGCATACATCCAGTAGCGGCAGGACGAACAGGCAGGCGGCGGGTCGATCAGTACACAGTAGGCATTAGGACAGGGATGAGGAGGATTTCAAGGTTGAGTCTGGTTATGCCAAAAAGGCCGCTCAGCCATTTTTACAAAGCCGAAATTGTCAGCAAGGTTATGTGAAAGCGTGCAGGGAAAACGGAGTCAAGCAGGGGGGCGCTGCGTGTAACGCAGCGAAACCGGAAGATGGCAGGCTCAGCTGTTATGGCTGCTTGTATGTCTACTCGTGCTGCAGCCAAAAAGGGCGCAACGACAGGTACCTAGTAACCCGTACGTACCACTGAGTAGCACGGTAGCCGGAAAAGCAATTAGGCAAAGGAGGAAACCTCTTGCGCTCAGGGCGAGCCCATCGCCCAGTGGCTTGCCGCCCGCGGCCAGTTCGGCTTGGGCGTTAAGGGTGGCGTGGAATTAGTTCAATTCCTTGCGCGATCTCTCCTAGACTTGGATCCATCCCTCGTCTTGGTGCAGTTTGATGCCGAGAACGCGTTCAATTCTTTCTACCGTTCCGAAATTTTCCGCACACTGCTCGAGGACCCTGTTTGGCAGCCTCTGTTGCGTTCGGCGAACATGCTGTGTGGTCAAGAGTCCAATCTGTACGTTTTCGAAGGCTCCCAACCCGGCCCCTCTGTCCAGATTCCAAGCCGTCGAGGGGTCCGCCATGGTTGCGTCCTCGGCCTCATCATGATGTTCGCCGGCGTCGCTGCCCGAGTGTATGCTCGCCTCGCCGCGGCTGCCCCCAGCCACTCAGTGTTGGCAGCCTTCTCTGACGACGCCAACCTGGTCGGCACTGGTGACGGACTTGCGCTTGCTACGTGGGTGGCCCCGTCCGCTTTTGCCGTCGTTGGGTTAAGCGTCACCATTCGCAAACGACAAGCAAAGCGTATTGTCAGCTTCGCTCCTCGTCCCCGTTCGGCGCCCTTCCTTTGGGGCATTTGTTGCATGGTGTTGCAGCCTCCCCGTCCGGAATCAAGGGGCTTGGTGCCCCTGTGGGCTCGGCCACTTTCGCCCGGGACCTATTGGACAAAACGGTCGAAAATTTTCACCAATTTGGCTCCCGGCGTATCGGTTTGGCCGACCACTTCCACTCCCACACTGCTACTCGTATGCTGCAAGTTTGCGGCCGTCGTTTCGGCCACCACCTCCGCTCCACGCCTCGGGGCTTGAGTCGCTCTGAGGGGTATGGCGACACTATTACGCCCTTCCTTGAAGATGCAGACGCCGCCGCGTTTTCAACGCTCGCCGGCATTTGGGGTGTTAGCCCCGACCTCTTGGATACGCCCTCCATGCGCACGCAGCTGTCCCTCCCGGTCCAATTTGGGGGCCTCGGCATGGGCGATAATGTGGTTGTCGCAGATGCCTCCCACATCGGCGCTGCCGCGCTTGTGGTTGGCCAAGTTGTGACTTTACTCCGTGCTCAACACGCCACCCGGAGCGACGCCGGCGCGTTCCTTTCCGAGCCGTCAGGCGTCTCCAGCCCTCATAGCCTATGCCTTGTTGGGGCGTCCTCGATTCACCAAGCTTTGGCCGCCCAGCGTTGGCGCCCGATGCCGGCGCCAACGTGTCGGCGCCAATTTGCGCTGTCGAGCTTCGCGCTGCTCATACCCGTGTCGTTGACGAGTGTGGAGACGCGGTGCTCGAGGAGCTAGCGGGGCCGTTGGCTTCTGCCCTAAAGTTGCGCCCCTCCAAGCGCTCTCACGTTGCCCGTGCCGGCTGCTCGGCCGCTGGGGCTGAGCCGGCGTCTGCGATGCGCTCGGCGGCCGACCTCCAAGCTATCCCTCATTACTCGGACTTCCCCTTGCACTCCATGCGGAAAGTCCAGGAAACCCTGAGCCACCGCATCCACACGGTCCGCTTCGCAAAGCTTGCTGCGCGTATGCTTACAAGCAGCCTTGAAAGAAACCGCTTCCGGGGCCGCCTCTTACGCGCTGCGACAGCGTTCCCGGTGACTGGTCCTCCAAGTGAGGGTCGCCTTGGTGAAGTCCGTGAGCGTTCCCCTGAGCACTACGATTCCATGATCCGCGTTGCCGCTTGCCGCCCATTTGGCCTTCCGGCGCCTTTTGTCCTCTCCCTTGGCAAGGCCTGCCCTTGTGCTTTTTGCTCCTTCTCGGTACAAGGCATGATGGCCCGTTTGGGGGATGTTGGCGTGGAATGCACTCCTTCAGCTTGGGCGGTCGCGTACGCTGATCACGTGGCACGTTGCTCTGGGGGCGACTTCAATCACGCCGCACACGAGGGGGCGGCACATGGCCTTTCCGACGTTTTCCACGACGTAAAGTCCGCCCTGGGCGTGGGTGTCCAAATCCTCACGGACCCGTATGTGCTTGTTTCTCTTTCGAAGGGCAGCGACGGCCGGACGGCCGATGTTGGGCTTTTTGGGTACGGTGGTATCCGTGGGAACACGGTTGTTGTCGATACCACCATTGCCCCTATCCTCGGCGTGTCAATCTCGGATCGAACGACGGCATTGCGGGCTGCAGAGCGCCACAAAATCCAAAAGTATGACGAGGGTGTCCGAAACGCCGCCGGCATGCTTCGCTTTGCTCCTTTCGCCGTTTTCGAGTTCGGCTCGCTGGCCCCGCACGATGAGGCCTTCTTGGTGGAGCTCGCGAAAGCTAGCCACACACACACACACACACACACACACATTGGCCAGAAAATCGGTCAGCTCTTGTCTGCGTGGCGCCGCCGTTTCTCCTTGCTCATCAACATGGCACATGCAGACAACGTTCGTTCTTGGCGGGGTCGCAGCGGCGCGCGCGACACGTGATCATGGTGCTCCTGCGCCTGCGTCGTGTCGCTCGTCGGCATGTGTCGCTGTGACATGTGGTCGGGGACCGCCACCCACCACTCATTGGTTGCAAGTGTACTCGCCACGGCTGATGGCCTACCCCGGGGCGGTGGTCCCCGTTGGTTTCATGTTTCCCTCTTGGTCTTTCTGGTCGTTCCTTGGCTTCAGTGTTTCTCCTTACCCTTTAGTTCCTAACAGCGAAGTGACTTCGTGGTTCCCTTGCCTCTTCCTTCGTTCTTGGCTCCCTGGCCTCCCGCTCGACCTTGGTTTCATGCTTATGTCTCTCTTTTGCTGGCAACCTTTCATGGTTGCTTTTAGTTCTGTTTGTAGTGCGCATATGTTGAAGCACTGATGTAACAAAAAAAGGAAACCCCATTAACAAGTTTAGAATAGACGCCCACCGCATGAAAACGATATAACGAAAGCAAGACGACGATATCTCGTCGGTAGCACTTATAATATATATATATATATACTGTTATTGTTCATTCGGTACTATTTTTAATACACAATACTGGTGCACGTTCATATATGTATCACCGCGCGCGCATCGATCAGACGACGGCGACGACTATACATACAGCTGCTGCAACTCGCACGCGTTTATTTGTATTGGGACGGTACCATTACGAGGACAGCGACACGCGCCGCGCCGCGCGGCGCGGCGGCCCGTCCGCGTGCGCGGGCGCGGGCCGATCCCCTACCAATATTCGTCATCATTAAAGCCTAACGCTAATGCATGGTTTACACATGGACAAGTCAGTATGTAGAGCGCGGAATTTAACGTCGGCTCTTGTGTGTGCGTGAGTGCAGAGGCGGAGGGTGAGGCGATGAGTTGCTGGAAATAAAGAAGTGATTACAAGCACTGAGGCGCTCCGCGATATGCGTGTCCCCGGCTCCGAGCTCCCTACTGCGTGCTCTGACCTCCGAGCTCAGAGATCAGGCGCGCGCAGCGCGCTAATGAGGCTCATATGCGCGATGAGCGCATATCCGGAACAGCTAGTATATCCGAGCGATCTAATCAATGGTACTACGGTAGCTGCATTGCTAATCCGCCATCAACACTCCCCCCCAATGCTGCGATAGGAGGCATGTAACAAACTGCAAGGCAAGCATGTTCAAGACGGCATACGTTGTCTCAGTTCTTGATCCTGCCCGTGGCAGTCCTGGCCTGATTGGCTAGTGTCGCCGCGGGGCACGCACCGGTCTTGTCAGCCGTTGTCTAGCTCGGATCGGCTAAGCATGACTAAATTGTCTGGTGGCTTGTTGCCTCCGCTAGTCTTGCCGCGAGGCCAGGGCGGCTGTCCGACCTGACGGCCGTCCCCGAACGCCGCCCTCTCGGTCGCCGCGCGAGAGGCGGGAGCTGCTGTCTCAGCAGCCATCTTTTCAGATGCGCTCCGCTTCTCGTGGGCTTCCAGCCTAGTGTTGAGCTCCATCTCGCATGAGTAGAGCTCGTCGTATTGGTGGGACACCTGTCGCTGCATCTCTGCCATCTGCGATAGGGGCTGAGTCAGGAGATGCGCGCTATGTGAGTCAGCGCCTCGCCAAATGTCGGACTGGGCGTTCGCCTCTGGCGAGCCGGTCCGGTCGTCCTCGGACATCGCGGGTGGGCCGGTGATGACGAAGCAGTACAAGAAGTGGTGAAAACCACTCGTCGCGGCAGTGCCTACGGCGGGTTGAGAAAGGTTGGGTCGAGAGACCCACCACCTCCCGGCTCTGAAGCCTAAGAGATGGCCCTAAGCTCTCCCTTTTCCGAGTCCTCCACCCAGATGTGGGGCACTGCCGGGGCGCTTGGGCTGTCACAGAGGGTATCCGGCTGTCGTGCACGTGAGAGATGCACCGTCACAGCTCGCGCCGCTCGCAACGCTCCGTAACGCTCCGGTACATGTATCGTGCAACGCTCGCAACGCTCCGTAATGCCCCTGTACTTGTGCCGCGCTCCGGTACCTGTGTGCTGCTGACTCGTGCAACTGGTCCAGGGGGAGAACGCTGACAAGACGCTTCGGGAGGATTCGTGGATGTGACTCGAGTGGTCGAGTCGGAATGGGTGGGGGGTGGGGGGGGGGGGGGGGGGGGGGGGGGGGAGGAGGGGGGCTTGCAGCGAATTAGTCGCCTCAAGCTGTGATTTGCCGAGCCTTGATCAACAGCGGGCTCGCGCTACGCGCAGAAAAACGCGGACTTCTCAGCGTGTCCTAAGTGATCGAGGACTGCCTCACCCTCACTGTGACGTGAGGGCAACCATAACCTGTAGAGCGCGGAATTTAACGTCGGCTCTTGTGTGTGCGTGAGTGCAGAGGCGGAGGGTGAGGCGATGAGTTGCTGGAAATAAAGAAGTGATTACAAGCACTGAGGCGCTCCGCGATATGCGTGTCCCCGGCTCCGAGCTCCCTACTGCGTGCTCTGACCTCCGAGCTCAGAGATCAGGCGCGCGCAGCGCGCTAATGAGGCTCATATGCGCGATGAGCGCATATCCGGAACAGCTAGTATATCCGAGCGATCTAATCAATGGTACTACGGTAGCTGCATTGCTAATCCGCCATCAACAAAAAACATGATAAAGCCTCGTTGTCTGTCCGCTCGGTAGTGCGAAGGTCTCCTACTCGGGAGGTCCCGGATAGATTCCCGACTCTGTCATTTCTGAGCAATATGGACCGGGCCGGTGTCCCGGGTTTACATTGTTGATGCATTAGCCTCCGTCCCGGGTTAGAAATTTCGTCGAGGGAACGTTCGAATGGCTGTTATGCCAGACCTACGATTGCAGTTGGCGCACGAGGTAAAGTGCCGAGTCGGCTTTGGCCGATGACCGCCAGGGGCAAACTTTACTTGTTGCCAGTCATGTCCCGAGGGCGGAAAAAGTCAATCCCCACGACATGCTGGCATGGTTTTACGGGTACATCTACTGGGCGATATCCGGGTGCCCATGCGTTGCGGCGAAGAGACCCCCTCATGCTTTGTGCATGCTGCAAGACAATGTTCCGTATAGATAAAACACGGCTAACGGCCGTTGCGATATCGCAGATACGCCCGTATCGTCCCGCGATAAATCAGAAACAAGCCCGATCGCTACTCTCGTACCTATATGATTTCAAAGGTCCGGAGCGCCTACATCGTCGTAACTAGTTGCCGCCCGCCAGCAGTGCGTCAACAACAGCGTGCGACATCACATTCCACATTGCCTCCGCCCGCACGTCCTCGCAGCGACCGCCGAGACCATGGGTGTCCCGAAACTACACGAGCTCATGTATCCGCTCGCAATAAGACTGGCTATCTTGTGGGAGCATTGCCGCGGCCAGACATTTGCGGTCGACGGACACGCCTGGCTACATCATATGCTGCCGCGCTTTTGTGCACAGATGAAAGCGCAGGGCGACCTTGCGCCGCTGGCAAAGACTTTCGTCTTTCAGGCGAGACATCTCGTTGGCCTCGGGGGTTTCCCTATGTGTGTGCTCCACGGTGCAACTACCTACGGAGGCTAATGACATCATAATTGAACAACAATAGCAACGACGGGCGGAGGCGCAGCAAAAGCTCCACGCCACGCTTGCCAACTGCGGCATCCCACAAAACACCGTCGCGGCTACTGTGTCGTTGGGCATGCGACTGAGTTGTTGCCGGTATAATGAACGAGTTGGGTCAAGCAGGGATGCCTTGCGTGGTTGCGCCTTACGCACTATACGAGGCCGATTCTCAGCTTGCATGCCTCGCGAAAACCCGCGACATCGTGAAGGGCGTCATAACGGTTGATATATGGCGATATCGTGGTGCATGAGGTGCCACATGTGTACCTCGATTTTGAGCTGAGCAAGCATATGTGTTTCTGTCTCTTGGGCACAATTTTGCGACTCGGAAACTTCGACGCATGCTCGTGAGTCTGAACGAGGGACAGCTTCTAACTCTCATTGGCCACTTTGGACCAGATACTTTGAAGTTCTACATTATTTGTGCTGGCGCCATCTAGATGCGTTGCCAGGGAGCGCCTCTTCGATGTGGGAAAAGCGCAGAACAAGCGTCAGTGCGCGCGGGAAGTTACTTCGGATGGAATCACGCGCGACAAAGTTCCCATGGATGACAAATGATTAGAACATCAAGAATGTATCCGTTATTATTTTACAGCTGGACGTGTAAACACATCACGCTTTATTTACTTGACACAAGGGCGCACCCAAATTGCATAAATGAGAAATCATGTAAAAGACTTTCCCAATTATGTTCGCTTGATGCAACTCATTTTCTGGCACCAAAATCACCCTAAGATGCTACTCTTGCCAAGTGTCTCTCTACGCGAATACGCAAATTACCTTGCTACTCAATGTTCTCTCGTTCTCCTAAAAAAAGCTCTAGCCCTGAGTTTTCTAGCCCTGAGTTTTCTGCCCTATAAGTCGCACCATGCTTATACGCTACCTCAGCCATAGCATCAAACCCTTGTCGTCGTCATCTCACACGTCGTCCTCCAGGACAATGTCGTAGAATCCACGACTGGCCAACACAATGTCGGGGACCCCCGAGGCGCGACATGGGTACCCATCACTGGAAAACGCGAATGCGCATGTAGGTGTCACTTCTGCAAGCAACACGAGAGTATGTTTTAGGGTCAGAATATTTGAGTCAATGTAATAGGGTAAAACCAAAACCCCATCGTCAGCAACATACGCAATCAATTTTACCTACAAGCAATTTTGCAGTATGGGGTTGCTAGTAGTCGCTCCATAACATTATGAGCGCTCCCGATCCCGTAATGGCCTCCATTTTGAACTCAGAGCATACCACAACGTACCGCACCCGGTCCGACCCGTAGGCCTCCACCCAGCCGGCGCCTAGGTGGCTACGCATCCCCTTCATTGTCGGCACCGGGAACTGTTCTTTGAAGAACTCGTCATGCATGAATGCGATCCATGTAACAAAATACGCCTTAAACGATACATCGAGAGCCCCAGTGATGGCTGACAGCACGCCAAAAGTTCGACCAGGACGGCACTTCATAAGGGTATATGTTAAAGCACCCGTTGGTGGAAGCTTCTGCCTACATGAGTGGGTGCGCTTCGGTCGAACGCCCTTGTCGGCCGGTGCTGGGCCGCGGTTGGTCCGCAGTCGCTCAGCTACACCATCATGGTTGTACGAGCGTCGATAATCTCAACGATCTCCACTCCGGTGAGGTCCTTCACTGCCGCTTTGTACGGCAGGTCAGGGTCCATACGGCGTATATAGAATCCCATGTGGGGCGGCAACCCGGCACTTTGCCTAAGTCTTCGAGATCCTTTCCAATTGGCTCGCTGCTCATCTCCAAGTCCTAAAATACGGTTCTGCGTCTCTTCAAGACGCATGCGCACTTCATCCAGCCCATATTCAAGCTGTTTTTTCATTTCCTTCAGCTGGGCTGTCAAGGCGGATATTGAAGCCCCATGCATGGTTTTCGCGCTCAGCTCGAAGGGCTTCCTCAGCCACCACCAACTTCGTCCGGGCAAGGAGGATAGGTGCAATGACACGATGACAAAACCATTGTCAGTATGTATACTGCATATGCTATAGCTACAAGAAATACCGAAAAAACCTGAAATATCTAGAGGCGAAGCACATCACACAACTCAGACTAGGCTTCAACATTCAAGCCCAGTATATTTTTCAGTAGACAACTACCCGTACCGCTACCGTAAGATGTGGATGTGTAACATGTCGCACTGAGCATTGCCAAGCAGCGGGGCAACCGCTCGGCAACGTTATTGCCGTTCTAGTGAGGCGTCTGAGCTGTCTAAGTTGCATGCTTGGCGGGCGACCGGGGGCCGTATCTTACCGTCGGCGGTGTCCCGGGCAGTCTCGTGCGTAGTACCCTGCCACAACGCCGGCTTCCGCTGCATGGCACGAGCGAGCGCGAGCGGCGTGCGGTGTCCGCAATTGAGCAAGTGTGGCTGCGCGCACAACTCCTCTGTTGTTGGAGCGCTGCGGCCAGAGCGAGTACTCGGAAGCGGTGATGCTAATCTCGATCTTTCCACTTGGTGGCGGGCAGGTGTTGCGGTCGCTCCCGGTGGCGGTGTGGTTGCAAGCGCGGGGTAGGCAGTCCCGTAGCGTCAGAGCCGCACACCATGCGATCGATGTTCGCCTCGGGCGCCACAGTATACGCGTCCATGCATGCTGATAATCACCTTGCCACGCGCGTCCTTTACCGAGTTGGCTGCAAAGTGGTGGCGAGCAATACGTCATTTGCCCGCGCTGGCCAACATAATTATCGTCGATATCAGCCCTACCGATGCAAAAGTAGGTCCTCATCATTGTCGCGCGATTTTTCGGTTCGAAGCAGAGTAACATGAAGCCACCCCGCTCCTTACGCACCTCCACACGGCACTATTCAAACGTGCAAACGCATCATTAGCGATGCCTCCGTTTCTTGCTGGGCGGGGCAGCGAGCGAGTCGGAAGGCGTCGCCATGTGCAACGAGGGGGCGACTACGTGGGGCGCGCAAGCGGCGGGTGTTTTGTGACCGCTGTGCCGTGTGGGCTGCATCGTTATGTGTGCATTTGCCGCCCAATCCGCCTCAGCATTACTCCAGAACGAAGTTCACTACCGGAGTCCAAAGTTTCGGCAGTTGCGCAGCTCGGGCGGTAATGAGGCGGCCGGACAACGGACCTTTGCTTTATTCTTCGAAAAATGCTCGTTAAACACACGGAAACGCGGGATCGGCGGTTGGACCTCTGAACGGCCGATACCGGATCCCTGCGTTAAGGTCGGTGACGTATCCGTGTATATTCAGGTATTAGTACGTGTAGATGTGCACTTTCTTCTTTACGGTACATTGTTTGTGGAGTTCAGACGTACCATCAGTGCGGGTGCACCGCATGCATACCGCTTTGAAGAATCTGTGGGCATCTGTGGCAATTGATGCGGGGGCGGTGCTTGACCGGGACCGCTCGGGAGCCGGCGACTTGACCCTTGAGACGAGTGGGCTGCGCCCAGCGGACCGCTCGCGGCCGTCGGACCTGACGCTGGCGGGGTGGGGAGGGGCAGCGTGCGATTACATGATCGACTTCGCGTGCGTGTCCTCCACGACCCCCACTTGGAGCAACGACCCCCGCTGGTGCATCCCGGGAATCGCGGCGACCGAGGCGGAGCATGCTAAGTTGGCAGCGGACCGGGCGTCTTCCGCCCCAGTGCAGGGTGTTCACCGGTACTACCCTTTTGTGGTTGAGGACCGCGGCCGACTCGGGAAGTCCGCTTTGACTGTGGTCTACATCTTCGCGGTGCTGTTGGCTGTGCGCAACTTCCCTGGCGGTCCTTCCGCCCCGACCTCTTGCTTTCTTCGTGGTCAATCCGTTCAGGCACTTCGAAACTTTGTCGCCGGCCAACCTGCTGAGTTCCGCCGTCACCTGTCGCGCACACGGCGGGGGCTGTTGCAGCGGGTCTCGGCTTGCGTGCATGGTACCCTGGGCGGCATTCTCTTTGCCGGTGTGCAGATGGCCAAGTCTGATGCGTGTGCTCGTGCCCACTCTGCGTCTTCTCATGTTCCTGCTTCCACCCCGCAGTCGATGTAGAGGACCTTTCTGATTGCCTTTTATTTTGGTGATTTCCGATATCGCCTTCTGCTGCTAGCTCATGTAATATATATCAGTGCGGGTGCTCCCTGTATCATAGTGCTGTCAATTAATTTTACATAGCGACTTAAGCCGCGGGCGGACTTCTTTGTCGCTATCTCAATACTTATATAAAGGATTATTTTCAGCGCCGTCGCGACGATGTCAGCATGGATGTCCGGTCGAGCACAGCACAGCACGATGATGGACCTAGTCCGCGCCAGGGCATCAGGGCCGGCAGGGCGTCCATATGGATGACAGACATTGCTACTGGGACAGGCCAGCATCACGAATAAGGGCATACTTCATCCGATGATTTATGATGAAGGATTTATCAGCTGCACGGTTAAAATATTGACAGCGAATATATATGAATATAATATCATAATAATAACTTCTGTCGCAGCATTTGGACAATATTTCATCCGAGCGGGATAAGTACACAGTATATAAATCCTTACACTGTACAGCACCGCACAAGGCATAGCAGGATTGACGATGACCAATTCGCTCCTGCTGCTGGCTCATACAGGCGGGGTTACTACCGGGTGTCCATAAAGGCGCCGCCACGGCCTGCACCGCCAACACTCTTACTTTCTTGTCCGTCCCGCGCCGCCACCCGGAAAGCGGCAAGCAGTCATACATACAGTCTGCACTCAGACACTCCCGGTATCTGGCAGTAGCTTCAGTAGCGAGACAGCCTAATCACGAAGCGGCGGTGTGTGGCTTGAACACTGGTCTCAGGGGCTGTGCCGCGCTTGTAGTCCATCGTCGCTGCGAGCGAAGCTTCCCCAGACGTTGCGGCAGCATTGGTGACGGCCCGTCGCCGCCGGGGCGTCCGGGACGCAATGGTCGTCCGGGGCGAGGCGAGGCCGATCGACATCCGCAACCCTGTCCCACGCGGGCGCTACGATGGCCTACTCGAGATGGATTTCTCGATTATTGAAGATTGCAAGGGCAACAGCCGGCTGGTGACGGGATGGCGGGATCGGCTGAGGGCCCGGCTGAAGGCGCGAGCGGCAGCCTCCGCGCGTAATCGAAGCATCGTCGACGATTACCCACCAGCAGTTCGAATTGTGGGCTTTGAAAGCATGGAAACGGCGGGCAAGAGTGGCATGGGGGCATCTCAAGCTGAGTCGTCCCCCAACAAGCCAGACGCCTCTGGCTCCACGAGTGGCTTAGTATCCGCCCGGCTCGTCCCAATGGCGCCACTCGCCCAGCTCGCCAGCCTGCCCCGCGAAGCGGAGCAAGACGCCTGCCCCAAGTCCAAAATCCAACGGGCGTGGCAATGCAGTCAGGTATCAGGCATCTACAGCCGCCTGCACTCTGATCACGGCGCTCGTTACGCCGCCTGCTGAGGACGGGAGACAAGCCCCTGCCGCCGACAGAAGCGAGGCGTTGCTGTCGTCCAAGCCGTGACCGCCTCTTCACGGATAACGCTGCATCGTTATTATTGTCGACATCATCTAATTTCTCGAGGGATTTCGACCGCCACGGCGGGAATCAACAGGTCCTGCAACATGTGCGAAATTATTCGAACAATAAATATAATAATAATAAATGAAAAGAAATAAACAAGGAAAAATGCACATGCTACCGGTATCAGTACTTTTACTTTTACCTGTACCGGTACGTCGCTACAAGTACTTGCCACAAGATAATAACAGTGATGGCGATGACCTATCGACTAACTTCAAGATTTTTTTTCAATTTATAATACTCAAATAATAGCTGTGGCTTGACTGACGGTTCGGTGAACGGACGAAGTGAGCATCTGGTAGCGATGTAAGAATTAATGATATTGATGAAGATCGATGAAACCAACCAATCGTCCCAATCCTTAGTAAAGCGTGGGCGCATATATAACAAGATGGGGGTAGGGGGGGGGGGGGGGGGGTAGGTTGAAACCAGGGTTGGGCGGAACTTAGTTCCGTTCCGGCGAGTTCCGGAGTTCCGGCCCTGGTGGAACTAAACCGCCGGAATTCCGTTCCGCCGGAACTCGGCCAAAAATCCGGTGAAACTGACCCCCCCCCACCCCCCCGGAACTACATCGAAACTTATCCTAATCGACTCTAGCGTGTTGCTATCGCGTTGGCTCGTCGAGATATGGTGATATATGGTGAGAAAAATACATTAGGTGCCAAAGCAAGGAGGCAGATATCAGCGCCATCCGATATGGCATGCCACACCAGAGTTGCTGACACCTAACTCACCCCTCGCCCCTCACCATGAGCTGTGGCTTCCGATAATATCACCTTCCCTCTCGACCCGGAGTAGGCGGAATAGGACGTGCCTATGGATCAAGAGGAAGCAAAAGGTGACGTAGAGGAGGATCCCGCCGCCACCGACGGCGGTGATCGATGCTGCCGATGACTTGGTGACGCCGCCACGCCGTGCCGCCCGGGGCAGCGGACGCCCCCCCTCGAGCCCGCCACTGCCGGCTCGTCCGCCCGACGCGAAACTCAGGACACTATACTCAACAAAATACCGATGCTCAACAAGATATAACATACAAGAATGAACAAGCATATACAACCGATCCGGCTGAGCACAAACAACCCAGTTCCGGCCATGGATCCGGCGGAACTGAATGCAATTCCGTGGTTCCGTGCAGGCGGAACTGATCAGCTCTGGCGGAACTGAATGGAATTTTGCGGAAATCAGTTCCGCCGGAACTAAACTCCTCCATTTGGAGTTTCGCCCAACCCTGGTTTAAACCAGGGTTAGCCCTGAAGGGGCTTCATTCAGTTCAGACCACTTCAGGCTGTAGTCCTGACTTCGGCTGAATTCAGTTCAGGCTGAATACCTAACGAAAACGGCTTGAATACCCCCTACCTGAAGTCCCACTAAACGTACGAGTTCTGAGTGTAGCGGCTAGCGGGAGAATCCATTCGCTCTGATATGTCCGAATCCGCAGGGATATTGTACTATAATCGCCCCAGGTGTCGCACGTGGCTGCATCCGTACCAAGCCCACATATGCGGCATATATTACACGGTGTTGCGGCAATAGTATATTGCGCAGTGTTAAACGGTGTTTTCAGTTTCTGTAATGCGTCATCATGCACTTGTTGTATTCCTTGGTGGGGCGGCAACGCAAGTTGGCGCCCGCCGCCAAGGAATACGAAATACAGCATCACCAAACTGCGCAGGATCACAGCACTACACTCTCCACTCTCCACTCTCCACTCTCAACCCTACGCCCAGCCACTCCGCCCCCCTTTAAACTGACTATGGAAGTCGCGCAGGTTGCCTCCGAGGCCGGCGAACCTTACGCTGGCGCTGCGGAGGCCGAAGTCGACTTGCATGCCGCCGGCAACGAAGACAGCATGCCGCCGCCGCCAACATGGGGTATTAGCACCACCTACGGCACCTACGGCACCCACATGAGCCGTGCGAGCGCATCATCTGCACCACTGCGACAAACCATGACACCTTCATGACGCTTGCTACAAGTTTCAATGTGATTAGTAACGCAAGGAGGCTCATGGCTGCGACACTGCGGTTGGCAATGACGCCGATGCCACCCCGGACTCGCCTTCAGTTAATAAGTCATAGTGCATGCTTGCGTGTGACATCATGGACGAGGCCGATGATCTCACACCGAGCCGGACGCGGATGCCGCTACCGCCGTTGATGCCGAGTCTTCTTCAGTCTTCTTCGACACCTTCGAGCCTTCATTGCCCCCATCTCAGCCCTCCCAGTCTGACGACAACTGCGATGATGACAAGAGCGGCACCGCCAACATGCTCAACGACCCCTCCTTAGTTTGGCATCCCTATCCCTTGCCCGGTTGCCGTAAGGTAAATCCCTGGCGCATGGGTAATTATCATCACCATCACAACCTATATTAGTCACCCATCTCCCTAAGATGCCCGTGACCGCGATTCCGTATGTCCGTATTTGTCCCCAGTCGGTCGCATTGGCCGCCGAGAATAATTCTGCTGACGATGCGCAATAATTCAACTGATGATGAGAACTTCTTCAGGCAACAGGACCTGAACCATACATAATAATAATTTCCCTACCTCTTGGGTTGAGCTGAGAAAAACGAGGCGATCCGAAATCGCCCGCAGTGTGAGCGAAAGAATACCGGTAGCACCGCGGTTTCGTTACGAAATCTGAGGCGTCCGTCCGTCGTCCTCCTCCGTCCTCCCGTGCTGCGTCTTCGTGAATGAACCGTCATACGATCGATATTTGCTCGTTTGATTTCACGGTACGGGTACGAGTACTGTTGGATTCTGAATGGACGCGCGTGTATTCTAGCCCAGTTACGCTTGATATCCGTCTGATCCGCCAAAATAACGCAGTACCGCAGCGCGTTGTTAGTGCTGATTTTGCGAGACGTGCCCCGGTTTTTTAATAGATATGTTTCTTTGTAATATATGAAATTTTTGGTAAGGATTAGCTGCTTTCACGTTTATGCTAAGGCAATTAGGATTAAATGTTTTGTTTTAGGAGACCCCCCCCCGGATTTGCCCGCCACCCCCCCCCCCCCCCCCCCCCCCGCGGAAATATGGTTAGAACTGGACATCCCAATAACATACTTTACTTTCACCATATTCACTTGAATGTCATTGTTTCACATCAATATCCTCTTCTACCATGCTCTGCTGCAATATGGAGTGGTTTTCACCTGGCGTAGCCTACAATTCGTCGCACTATGTGCTTTTGGCCCTCCCTAGCCCATGCCGGGGGCCGGGGGGGGGGGGGGGGGGGGGGGGCTGCCAGGGGGGGCAGCGCTGTAGTGCACAACAAGACACCCATGCCCCATCCAATGCATGCATGCGATCATGGAAGGTTATGAGGAGCCTCATGGCGCTCGGATGCGATCACAACGCATTAAATTACAAAGCACTACACATTCTCCAGCGCACCGAGCACCTCCTCCCTTGCCCGCCTAGCTGCAAGGAGGCGTGCCTTTGCTGCGCGCTTTGCTCTAGCTGCTTCCTTCGCAGCAGCGTTTGCAAGACCTTGTCTGACAGGGTGCTTGTATCCTTGGCTCAAGCAAACAGAGCACACATGGAGGACAGTGGAGAAGTTCAGGTTGTCATCTACCTGTCCCGGCTGGTCATTGGTACCAGCACAAATAGAGCACATATCATGGATGGACCAACTGGAGGATGTAGTGCTCTTCCCTCCCTTCTTGTAGAACTGAGGCTCCACATGGGTGCTGCACTCCAACTGGTTGTAGCAGTAGAACACATCATGAAAGGGGTGGTCCTCAGAGAGAGGCTGGGCGCCACAGATGTAAAGCTCGCCTTCCATGGCCTCCTTCAGTGCCGCAGCCGCCATAGCCTTGCACGCCTGCACCTCCTGCTTGCTTGGAGCCGTGCCATCCTCATGATTGGGGGGCACCATATTGCGCGGAGCGCTTATGGAGAAGATCACCATGGGCTTGCATCAATCCTTGCACGTCACTGCACCCCTGGCAATGTTGCCATGATATTGTTCACCACCGCAAACGTCCTTAGTGTAGCATGCATTGGGGGGAAGTGCCTCATCCCGCTCCTTGCGCTTGCGGCCACCAGCACCGCGCCCACGGCCGTGACCACGACCACGGCCAGCTCCATGTGATTTGCTGTCCTGTGCAGCCCTGGTGGCTTTCTTTGCCACCAGCAAAGGCTCATGCTCCGCTGTGGAAGGCAACTGCTATGCTTCCTCAAGTGGCTGGTACTTGGAGGGGTTAGCTGGATTGGGGATGGGCAGAGGAATGACCGTGTTCTGCAGTTGCCAATACAGGTCACTGTCCTGCACAATAGGCATAGGCCAAAGATTCTTCCTGCAGGGATAGCAGTTGCAAGGCCCATGCCTGGGTGATTTGAAGTACTGTATCATGTAGGGGAAAGCAATAGTGTGATTGTCCAATATGCGCTGCATATCAGGATGTTTGGTGAGTGTCTTCCGGGTGACAGCCATGGTAGTCACTGTGGGATCTACCCATCGCTTGATGTCAGCCAACACCGCTGCCACCTGCCCATGAGACATGAAAACACACACACACACACACACACACACACACACACATAGGTGCACAATCAGCTCGTATTCAGCAACCCCACCTAGAGTGAATGTGCTTAGGTCAGACGTACCTCATCATTTGATGCCGGCTTGTGGATGGCGTACGGCTGTTGGTTCCATGTAGCGCGGGCGAAGCGCTGCTCCAACATCCCCCGCAGCGGAGCAATGGCGTTGAGATACGCCAAATGGAATGGTACCTCACCTACCGAACCGCTGCTCTGTTCAGGTACACCGTCTGCCTGCGGGTGCATTCATTGAAGAGCTTGGCTGACGCGGATTGCAGAGCTCCGCTCCGTTGGTGACAGGGGGACCTTCCACACCACATGGGTATGCATATCACTGCGGGAGCCACAAGCCCAGCGCCAATACTCAAACGTTGCGCTCAGCCCCTTCTTCAGCTCCGCGATGACGTAGGTGCGGTTGTCCAGCGGCGCCAAGAACCGCTCCAGATTGATTGGCTTGAAGCGTAGCGTCCACTTGTTGTGCAGCAAAGTCCAGCTGCCGCCGGTCTGGCACTTCGGCCTCGCCGTCACCACGATAGGTTTCATGCCGCTGGCCATTGTTGCACTATTGTTGTGCTTCTCTGCCATGGCGCGGCAGGGTGAGGCGGTCGCGGCGGTATATTTGAATCTGCCCTGCCGAGGCGCCGGCCCGATAAGTGAGCCCAGCTGCGCACGGGCGGCTGCCGGATGGGCCAGCCGGCGCCGGCGGCGAGATATGACGCGCTCAGGACTGAATAACAGTACGTTACGACAGTATATATCGGTTCTAGCGGATTTGCGCCTATGTTTCTAACCACGCCCCCCCCCCCCCCCCCCCCCCCCCCCCCCCCAAAAAAAAAAACAATTCACCCAAAATTCCTTCCTAAAACAAAACATTTAATCCTAATAGCCTAATACGGGTATCCCTGGGGGTGTCCAAACAATACCGCGGGCCCGTAGACCATCCATACTTTACCGCAAGGGGTCCATAAAATACCGAGGGGGGCTCAAACTTTATCGCGGGGGGTCAAATCAATACAGCGATCAGTCCAATCATTACCGCGCACACAGCGAGACCTCAAGCGACCCCGCCTGCTCCCCAGGGCGGGAACAATGACCCTCAGTCACACCCTCGGCAAGGCGGGGGAACACTCCCGGATGCAGGAGGGCCGGCGGCGGCGGCAGTGACGGTGCGCAGCGGTGAATCGGCGAGCCGCGGCGGTCGGGTAGTCGGCCGGCTCGGAACGACGGGACGGGCGACTGTATGTGACGAAGGTTGCCGCCGCATCGAGCAGAGACGCTACCCGAAAGACTGCCACCACGACAAAGGGTGGGATTCTACAATTCTCGAAACAATTTTGCAGACATCGGTGGTAGGCCTCGGCATGGTGCGGCTTCTGGCATAGGGAGTGGGACTTCTGGGTGCAGTTAGGTGGCAGCCAGCCAGGGAGGCTTGTATGGGGACCGAGTGTAATGGCTGCCCAAAATTCCCGTAGAGCTAAGAGGGTCGGGTTATATGCGAGCATGACAAAATAATTATTTAAATAATATTATTTCCTTTGAGCCCATTGTCCTGGCTGCTAACATATTCGGTGCGTGCTCTGGTCTACCACCTGTGAGAATTACCATCTACGTTTGAAAGCGGCAGCAATCAAGCAGATCACAGCCCCAAACCCTCTCCCTGACTTGAACCGGCATTATAAGCCATGTAACCGTTGTTCCTAGGACCCATGCAAGGCGGAATTCTGGCGCTCAGCCATGTTGTCCTTCACCTCCATTAGCTGCCTGGCATACTCTTTGTGCCACTCCACATTGTGTTGTACAATTTTGTGTGCCACCTCCAGCTTCTCTTCAGTATTTGAAATGTCTTTCATAAGACTCTCCAAATCAGAGGCTTTTGCAGCGATTGGCGTATCATAGTCCACGCGAGGTGACTTGATACGAGCCATCCACTGCTCGCCGAGCTGAGTCTTGTTGAGAGTGCGCATCGCTGAGCGCACAGGGGCATCTTGCCGGCTGAACACATAATCATGTTCCAAAAAGGCACATTATCTATGGCATTTTCCTTTTATAATGAGCACTCCTGCCTACTACACACGTGCTAATGTGCCAGTAATTGTGAGAAGCCATAACTACCTTCAATGAGGTCACAGCCCGCAGGGACTATAACACTTTGGCAACATCGCCATCGGCAGCCTTCAGGCGTGCCTCGAGGTCAGCCTCCGCAGTCTTGACCACTGAAAGGTGATTTTTCATGGTTTGAAACTCTTTCTCAACCTTCCTTTTAGCTTTCTCAGCCTGCTTTGCCTTCTCAGTGGCAGTTTGTATGCGTGAACATACACCTCAACATCAGCCAATGCATATCAAGCTCATGGAGGGATGGCGCAACCGGCAAGGTGGCTCAGCACCTTCACATCTTCTTTTGATGACACCACTTCTTCTTTGGAGCATGCCACAGCTTCAGTCCGCTCCACTTCTAGCTCCTTGTCCTTCCATGAATCAAATTATTCCATAAAGATTAAGTTAGTAATTTTTTAAGTCACTGAATTCAGCAAGGTTACTCAATGAGAGCGCCTGCCTAATATCATGCAATATGTAGTATGTGGCAGGATAGGCATTGGCATATTGGCATATGTATTGAGTGATAGTATTGAGAGCCACATGCTTGTAAATGCTCTCCAAAATCCCGGCCAGTGATCAAGGCTCCACGTCGCGACATGGAGTTTCCCAGCCTTGGTTGCTACTCCGGAACCCAAGAGGCAGGGGCACCTACACAAATCCCCGACGCGAAGCGCCGCTCAGTATATAATACATATAAGCATGATGATACTCATTAGCCGTATCTCAGTCAGATGTACAGTCGCTATACACATATGTATATGTATAATAAACTTTTTGGTTACAGGGAGAGCGTCCAGAGAATGCATATGTATAATGATATAGATGTATTATAGTGTAGCAGACTAAAGACTGATATCGGCTGCTCATCGCGGACTGAGGATTACCGTGCCGACCACGCCGCCGCCGCCCGCGCCGCGAGACCGAGACGGCGCCTCACCGCGCGCGGCGAAAACTCATCATCCGACAGCATCACTAAGCCCGGCGGCAGCAGTCGCGTGGGGACATACACGACGACAGACACCAAAGCAAAATAGCACGAGTAGATACGCGGCGCAATCTCCCAACCCCACCCGCCCCCCGGTCCCATCTGCCCTTCCGCTCCTGGAGTGACAATGCGGGCACTCGGGACTGCCCTGCGCTGTGGCGCCTCGCCGCGCACCGCGGCGCTCCGGAGGTGTGACCCTCGCCCCCCCCCCCCCGCTCCCCCACCCCCCCTCTCCTCCGCGCGCGCACTTTACTACCCGAGCCTGCACCCGCCAGGAGCCGCCACAACCACCACTATGCCCCCCCGCCTCCTCGTCACCCGCCTGCCGATGCCACACTACCTGTCGAGCACTGAGCCCCCGAGCTGGCGGCTGCCCCGGCAGGTCGGAGTGGGCGCTGATGAGCCCCGCTCACGTAGGCATGGCGAGCGGTTTGGCCACAGCTCCGGCGCCTCGTCGCCACGGCAGGTCTCAGGGGCAGCGGGGCGGTGTCGGCTGCGGCGGCACCAGAGGGGGACGTCACCTTTGTGCCGCGCAAGGAGGGGGTGACCGACGGCCGGTGGCGCAGGTGAGATGATGTGTGTGTGTGTGTGTGGGGGGGGGGGGGGGGGGGGGGGGGTTACGGGTTCTTTTCTGCTATGGGCTCTTGGGCGGTTCTCAGCTATTACTAGACCAGGGTAGGTTGTGGGGCGAAGGCATGACTGGCGCGTCGGGGTGCATACAGGGCGGATGCAGAGGCGGTGAAGGAGGCTATCGAGGACGGCAGGCGCATTGTGGAGCGCAACATGGGGCGGAAGGGGCCAGGTGCGGAGCGGGCCTCCTCCCACGCGAACCCACCAACAGCTCCCCCTTGCCAGAGGCCCCACCTGCATTGGCCGATGAGGAATGTGTTGGTGCGCTTGCCTGCAGGGGGGGAGATCCTGCTGGGGCGGTCGCTGGAGGAGCTTCAGGTGCCCCCCCCCCCCCCCCCCCCCCCCACCCACCCCCACCCCCGGCGCTCACCGCGCTTTGGGAGGGGACCATCCCTTCCCACCAGCATCAGCGCTTTCACTCTAATCCCGCCGGCAGGGGGTTGCGGCGCAGTGGGCTCAAGCAGGCTGCCGGTACGCAGGAATTTGTGGAGGCGGCGGGGCAGCCCAAATTCCGGGCGCAGCAGCTGCAGGACGGGCTGGTGAAGAACGGCATCAAGGACATCGCAGACTTCACCAACGTGCGCTGACTCGCATCCTTGCACTGGCCCAGCTGCGCCGCGCCCAGCCCCGCCCCGTCCATCCCCGTCTGCCGCCTGACCCGTCCTACGCGCGCGCAGCTGTCAAAGCCGTGGCGGGAGGAGCTGATGCAGGGCGGCGTCTCCACCGGCCGCTCCACCGTCTACGGGACAGCCAAGTCGCCGTGCGGCACGACCAAGCTGCTGCTCAAACTGCATGACGGGCGGGTGGTCGAGACGGTATGCAATCCCTATCCAATCCCTATCCAATCCCTACCCCCCCCTATCCAATCCCTTTCACGCCCCTGCCCCTATCCCCTCAGGCTAGGCTTCATGCCCACACCTGGCTCATACAGTACTTCATGCGGACGCGCCTCGTCATGCCCGTTTCGCCTCCACCGTGCCGCAGGTCGGCATCCCCAAGGACGACGACGGCGATGCTACCAGCCGGCTGACTGCGTGCATCTCCTCCCAGGTCCTGCCGCCGATCCTCTGCGTGCCCCATGACTGCGGCGCCATTTGCCATTAGCAGAGCATTTGGTACGCCAGAGCCTGCCTGCCAGGGAATGGCAGCCGCAGGTGCAGCGCCGCAGTGCGCCAGCAGCCAGGGGCGCACGCGCCTCCTACGTGAGACAAGTGGCTGACCCCACAGGTGGGCTGTGTGTCGACCCTCAGGTGGGCTGCCCCATGCGCTGCACCTTCTGCGCCACGGGCAAGGGCGGCTTTGCGCGCAACCTCATGCCGTACGAAATCATCGACCAGGTGTCGCCTTCCCCCTCACCCCCCCGACTTCCCTCAACCCTCGCTCATCCCCACCATGCCCCCCCCTACCATCGCCTCCCAGACTCCTAGGAGCGACGCTTTGCCCTGGCTTTGGGGTCATCTCGGCACCACGTCCCTCGAGCGCAGCATTGCGCCCACGAGCGCGCTTCAGCGCCTCTGACTCCTGACGCTCTGACCCGTAGGTCCTCCACATCCAGGAGCTGTTCGGAACTCGGGTCAGCAACATTGGTAGGAGCCAGTGCTGTGCCCCGCGCTCTGCCAGCCTCCTGCCTTGCTCTCCCGCCACACTTATTGATCTGCTCTGCTGTCCGCCCACCTGCATGCATGCATGCATGCTGAGCTATCGTCCGCCGTGGTGCCCTCCCAATGATGCGGCTGGCTGCCTTCGCCCCCCCTGCGGCGCAGTCTTCATGGGGTGAGCGCGCCGCGCCCCACCTGCCTGCCTGCTGCCCATGACACGCCCCGCAGGCGGTGACCCCGGCGGGTGGTGATGGCGGGAAGGGGCAGGGGAGGCGACTGAGCCGCTGTTGTGTTTTGCGGCTGCAGGATGGGCGAGCCGCTGCTCAACCTGCCGTCGGTGATGCAGGCGCAGGAGTTCATGAACAAGGTGCGCGCTGTCACGCGACCGCGGATGGGGCAGCGAGTCCATACTGCCTACTGAGCGTCTGTCCGAGCGGCAAGGAGCTCAATGGAGGCTCCCCCCCCTCCCGCCCCCCGCGCTCTTCTTGCATGAACGGCGCAGACCATGAAGATCGGCGCACGCCACATCACCATCTCCACCGTGGGCGTGCCCAATGCGATGGCCAAACTGGCGCAGTACAGCACGCAGTCCACGCTGGCCATCAGCCTGCACGCCCCAACGCAGGAGGTGCGCGAGTCGATTGTGCCCAGGTGCGGCCGCCAGGCCTCCCGTGTGTGCTCGGTCAGGGTGCCGCCTCGCCGCATTGCCTGTCCGGTCAGCCGCACGCCGACACCGACACCGGCAGCCGGTCCCGCCCCTCCGCCTGATTCTGC
>VCJN01001835.1:152500-199474 GCA_006384855.1 Tetraselmis striata
GCTTCAGCTTGGAGGAGTGGAGGTACCGCAGCCCCTCTGCGATCTGCGGCACAAGAGGGCCGGGGCGCGCGTTAGGCCCCACCCTCTTCCGCCGCGCCATCTGCATGCCGCCCTCTCGGATGCAACGATGCCACGGTTGCGATCATCAATGACGTCGCGGGCTGCATTATACATGCTGTGACCATCATGCCAGAGACCGGTGCGATGTTTGGGGCGTAGTCTGATGGGCTCCCTGATGAATGGAGTATTCTCTCTTTACGAGGGGTCCAAAACAATTACCCACAGCAAACCCAAAGCGAGGTTACGACATACTCTATAGTGTTGCTTCCTCAGGGCTTTGCTGTTTACCCAACTGGGATGCCCTCCAGCCACCTACAGCTACATGTAGGAATTCATCTCTCTCCCTCCCTCTCTCTCCCTCCCGCTCCCTCCCTCTCTCTCTCTCGGTTGCTTTTTGCGCGGTCCTCATTTCTCTAACCAAAGCGAGTGCTGCGGGGAACGGGAACATGTTCACGAAGTAGAAAGCGGTGGAATCTTACCTGCACCGCCACTGAGAAAAAGTTGAACTGATCCGGCTGAGTCTCCAAGATGTTGGTGACGCTCCTGGCTGCGTCGTGAAGCTCGTATATTAGGGCGCCCCTAGGTTCGCACGGCAGGGAGCGCAACACACACGGGGCTACTCAGCGCTGGGTAGCAGGGTGGGGGCAATGCGCCGGGGGGGGAAGGAGGGGGGTACGCGTGCGATAGTTATTGCTGAACTGGCCCGCAGGATATACAGCGCGGTGTAGCACTCCAGTGGGTGGGGATCACTTGGTGTTGCTGACGTAGGAAGCGCCCAGGAGCTGGCACAGCATGGGGTGCCGTGCGTTGTGCAGCACCTCCAAGAGGTCGTCAAACATGTCTGGGGTGAAGTCCAGAGGCAGGTTTGCCTGTGGAATCATCTGCCGGAGGCGAAAAAGGGGGTTGGGTGACAGCTTTTATACAACGCCTGACCAGGAGTCACCAACGCGAAGCTGCTCGTGTGCAGTTCGCCGACAATTGCAGACTGACGGCAATGACCGGCTAACCATCAATTTGACAACTTATTTGGCGGTTGAGAGTGAGGTGGAAACCGTCAACTTGGTTGTCAAACTGGTATTTCACCGACCGAAGATGTCGTCTATTACACAGCAAGATGCAACAGCAAATGATCCAATGTGACAAGATCCAACAGCAAAGGTAGTCCCGCCTCCACTCGCCCCCGTCGTTTATGCATTGTTCACCTCAGAGTGAGTCAACACAGCCGAGTCAAAGTGCCGCTTCTTGGGAAGAGGATGGGGCAGGGCAGGGCAGCGGAAGGCCCACCTTGATAGCCACCTGCACGGCTTCCCACTCACCCGCAAAGGTGGTACCCAGCACACCAGTGCCCAGCTGTCGGGCCAAACCAACACAGCGGCACCAATGTTGTCAACAGTTTTACTGCCGTTGGGGCAGACCCCCCACATAAACCCCTTCCCAATCGGTCGGCATGCTGGGAGCAGCCGCTGGCCTCGGGCGGCAGCCGGGCGTGTGAAGGGTTTCCGTCTCATCAGAATGCCTGTGCCCAATAGGCTGATCGTGGGGGGTTGGCTTGTACCTCCTCCCTGATGTGGACCTCATCCAGGTTGACGTACCAAGCCCTCGCTGCCATCGGCGCCTGGCTACTTGTAAACGAGGAGGAGGAAGCCTGACCATAGCCCTGTGGGTGAGATGTCCCCAACATGCCAGTGGGGTGTCACAGGGAGCCTGGCTCCGAGGGCTTGCTGGGCAGAAAGTCGCCCGGCCGAATTCCGCAGAGGTTTTTCTACCTTGCCGTTGGGCGTACTTACGTATTAAACTTCTCAACGAAACGATGCACCCCGCCAAAAAATGCTTGTGTGTACAATGTATTAAATCAATGTGGCAGCAATGCGCCCTTGCCCCTCCCCGGCTGTGCTTGCCTCTCATCTCGGTGCGAGCAGCGTTGTGGTTCTTAGAGTTCCACAAAAAGGTGGTGAGCAACACAAGCATGCAGGTCGCGTTTGTGATACGCGGTTGGGAACAGCAGGCAGGCAGGCAGGCAGGAACGTACTCGATTCCGCAGCATAGCCGACATGATATTGTCCAAGCCGCTTCCGCTACTAGCCTGCGACCAATTGCCTCCTGTACTGCTGCCTTCCGCAGCCTCATCGCTGCACCGCTTCGCCTCTGCCTTGAAGGCGGCCATTATCTGGCGCCGGAACTTTTCCATGGCGGCCATCCTGAGTGACGCAGTCCCCCGGCATGCAGCGCACCGTCAAACGCGGCTCGGTGCGAGGCCTCACAGGACGCTTGCCCATGCGCACGTTGTCCCCGTCAGCGCAACGTGAGGCGCACCTCGCAGTGAACGCGTCCCAGAGCTTGGACGGCGTCTGCATTGAGAGGTATATTTCCAGCTCCGCCTTGCTGCTCGACATCTTGGCCTCCAGCTCCTGCATGGCTGCATCATGAGCATGCATCTGCACATCCCCACACGGCCGCGGAAGTCAGCAACCATGACGTCATCCCAACAACCACTTTGTCGTTTCCGGGGCCGTCTCAGACTAGAGGCATCACGACCGCGAATGCGCAGCGAAAGCAGGGACGACCATTGCAATCTGCTGCTTGTCCACTTTCATCGACCTCTCCAGCACCGCCATCAGAGACTCGTACGACCCTGGGCAGCCACAGTGCCGCCATCAGTGGGAGGTGCCGCTGGCAGCATATGTGCTTTCAAGGATGAAGGAAGTAGCGAGTCCCTGGGCGCAGGAAGTCGTGTAGGGAAAACGTGGAGGGACATTGATAGGCGAGCTGCTAGTGGGATTCAAAGCAAATGCCAGCGATTGCAACCGAAATTATGCCCATTTATTATCAAGCAGCAATGGATTTACAGCACGGCATTGCTTGTACGGGGCAATGCGGATCGCATTTCTTCAGATGTAAACTGGCAGTTCTGGAATTGCCATTCCAGCAATACGATGAGACAGGGGTAAAAACGTAGGTTATGGAGGGTAGTAGAGGTGGGGGTGCGGAGGTTCGTGGAGGATATGTAAGAACTGCAGATCGATGGCATCACATTAGGAGACGGCACCTGCGAAAATGCAACGGACGGGAAGGCAATGGACCCAATGCTTAGATGCCGTAGGGTGCGCACTTCGCACTTACCCAATGATTTGACCGCTGTAGCGTACTCCTTTGCTGTCAGTTTGTGACAGCCCTGAGTCACCACTCCAATGAAAAGGCCACGGAGCCGGGCGTAGTGCTCCTGCGTTGCGCCACCCGCATGTACACTGCATCATGCGTACGCAAGGACGCGCGCAGGGCCTTGCTCCCCTGGCGACGTGGGCGCCCACGGGAAGGTGTTCTCCATGGCATGCACGTCACAAGGTGAGCTTCACCTTGGTTTCTAGATACACCGTGATGGTCACAGCAGATACGGCCATGCTGGTGCCTGAGTACCCCTCCGCCATCCACACCGACGCATCCAACACAGTGCGGATCATCTGAGAATACCGCTCGAGGCACTGCGCGGCAGCAATGAGGCCAGCGTGGCGCGTAGCCATATCAGGGGTCACACTGATGGGATGCGCTTCAAAGGTACATGCCATGGCCAGCCGCCTGCAGCAATGAACGCAGCTACGGGTACCATGCTGCCAAATTCAACTCACTGTCGCCGACGTTGATAAATTTAGGCCAAGCTTTTCAAAACAACGGCTCGGCCACACCAGCCACACACCCGGGCTGCACAGTCGCCCCAGTGCACGGTCGCCCTCGCGTCCTCGCTGCCTTGAAAAAACCCTCCGGCAAAGGGCAATCATAATGGTTATTGAATGCCGTACCTGCGTCCGATCCAGGCCTTTGGCGTCCACCTGCGCTCGGAGCTCCAGGAGCCGAGCGCCACAGGCTTCGACCATCCCTTCCAAGTTGGCGGCATCCAATTTGCCCTGAAGCGAGCCAAGTGCCAGACTACCACTCACTTATAGCCTGACGTGCTTAAATCAGCTGCATTTTTTGCTGAAATTGTCACCGGCCGAGCCATATATCATATCTCATCGTGCCCTGTATAGCTAGACCCAGGCCTCGGCGCCGGACGAGTTTAACCATACCATACCGTATATACACTGAGTCGCGCTGTATTGACGCCGACACCAGTAGTGATCCCGACCCCAGGAAGGTGCCGTCGCGTTCAGCGTGCAGCACGTGGGCGGAGGTATATCGCTCTGAAGAGAGTTTGAAGGGTGTCGGTTTTAGGCCGGCACGTAATACTACTACCCGCGGATATTTGCGAGTATCTTATGTAGCGACAAGTCGTATATTTACCTATCATACCAGGAATAAGCACGAGGTGCTGAGGAATTACCTTGGGGTAGCAGTCGTTGCAACAAGTTCAAAGCAATTCAGCTTGAATCAATTAATTGTAGCAGCATGGAGGGTATTTATACCCAGCATATGCCAGGCAGGTTTGCCCAATAACATTGAATGTGCAGGTCGCGGGAGTGGTACAAAGCGCCTCCGCCACGTCCGCCCCCCCCCCCCCCCCCCCCCCTCCCCTCGCGGAACTTGCCTTCTTCAGCTTAGCGACCGCCGAGTCGACGCTCTTCCGCGCCTTTTTTAGCTCCGACCGAAGCCCCCGGTTGAAGCCGGAGACGAAGGAGGTGCTGGTGCCGCGCTCGGCCTGCGCGTGGTGGGATAACACTGCTAGGTCGATGATCAGCTGTGCTGTGTCCTGCTTCCCGCAGGTGCCACGCCGGCTGCCCAGCCCCCCCGACAGAGACATCTCAGCGGAGTGGGTCTCGTCGTTTGAGCCGCACAGCATGCTGGGCGAGTCGCCGTTCACGCTCGCCACCTCATCGCGCGCCCTCGGCTCAGATGACGTGACCCGGCGGCCGATAGCGAGCTGGGGGGATGTCCGGTCCGTCTCCCAGCAGGCCAGACGCGCACTGCCAAGCACTAACCGCTCTGGCAAACGTTCTATCAGCCCGCTGAGGAGCCCCTTCCCCGACGCGCTCCCCCTGCTATGCTGGCTGCCCTCGCCCACAGACGCCGCGGCGGCGGACGAGGCCGCCGTGGGACCGCGGCTACTACCAGCACCCATGGTGGAAACCTGATTCGCGGGAGGGTGTGGTATTTTCTCAGGTGATGCTGGTGGTTCTTGAGGAGTGTCAGCGGCGTGAAAGGCAACCGGTTCAGCAGGTAAGGCCGTGAGGGTTGTGTTCTCAAGTTGGTCGGCGCTACTCAAGCACCGAGTTGTTCTCCAGTTACTCGTACCGATCAAACCCTCCATGCAAATATCTGTCCACGTACCCGTACTCGTCTCGCACGCGCGTACTAAATTCAGTACGCTCGTACTAATACTTACGGTTAGAGTATCCCCCGGGCGTCCACATGTGGCAGTAGCTCATTTTATTTTTCGCCCCTGGGACAGGACTGGTACCAGTGAAACCTTTGCAGCGTCTCTACGACGGCCGTTTCGGCAGCAATCCAGTTGCGGAAAGCCCTGGGTAGGCGACGCTCCGTTATAGTCATCAAGCTAATTGCCGAAGCATTCTGCAAGACTAATTAAAGGGCAGTGACGGAATTTCCAACGCTGTTGGATCACCGTCTAAAACACTGCCATCAAAATACCCGGCACTGACCACGAAAGGTCCGCCCTACCCGGTTGGGCGTCGGCCCATTCGAGTAGTAATGCGAGTAGTTGGGGCAAGCCCCAACCCAGTGGCTCCTGTCCACCCGTTCTGGGGTTCTTTGCCCGGCGGGGCCTAACGACCGGTACCCGTACAGGTACTTGTCCAAGGAGCGGAGGGCGCTAGTACAGGATGGGCCTGTACCCCTACGCGCGAACTAAAAAAGGTACTCATCGCGCATGGACCAAAGGGGGACCTGAAAGGTAACCCCATCGTACCAAAGGGGAACCTGAAAGGTTACCCCTGATCCTATCAGCTCCCAGTACATGTTTAAAGACCAAAGTGCCTGATGTATAAACGGCTCAACACACGGCGGGGGACCCACCCGACCACCGTAGTTAGGCGCTTCACTTCATTTTGGCCTTGTCCTCATGGCAACCCCGCCCGTCCAGGCGCCCACAACAGGGCGCGTGACCCAGCGGGGCCTCCGAGCCCCGCCGGGCTACCCGCCCTGGAGTGGGCCTCGGAAAGCTTTAGAAAACATACATGATGTCGCGGGGTGGGTGGCGGTGTGCATCGATCATTGCGGCGGTGCGGCGGTCAACTGCGGCGGTCAGGTAAACGATCATTTGTTGCCCGTAGCAGAACTCCACCCGACTCAGTTAACGACCCGACTCCCACCCCCCACACCAATGCCTACCAATGAAAGGGGTGAACTTTGACGGTTCCGACGCCAGTCCCCCCCCCCCCCTTCCCAGCCCTCCTCTTCGGATTCACTGGACTGGTCATCGCCTTCAAGGACGGTTACCAAGCGAGCCTCCCCGTCCGCATCCACAGGGGGGTGCTCCTAGGCAGCCGCCATAGCCTCCACAACCTGCCACGCCGACCGGGCGGGTGCGTGGGATTCCATACAACCGCAGGTGAGTGGTGCCACCAGCACACAGACCGGGCCCACTAACCTCTGAACGCAGAAGGTCCACAGTGTCACCGTCCTCGAAAACAGCGCGCCACTGGGTCGCCCCGCCGTAGTCCTCCAACACCCACTCGGTAACGACGCCGGTTATCACGCCGTAGTGCCATACTCCCCGGAACTTCTTGGCGATGACCTTCATGTAGAAGTCACCGGGATCGCCTTCCCGTATCACGCCCTCATCGGCGGCTTCCACGCCCGCCGGCGGCCACGCAGGCGCGTCGATGTCCATACCGTCTTCGCCAACGGGGTCCTCCCCCACGCCCATCACATCGTCCTCCTTCGAGCCGCCGTCGTCCGAGACCGGCGCCGGCGGGCCGTTTCCGACGGTTGCAGCTACTCTTGCTGCCGCCCCTGCCGCTGCTGATTCTGCTGCCGCCCCTGGCTGCTGCTGCTGCTGCTGCTTGGAATAAGGCGGCCTTGCGGCGCAACTTAGCCGCACGCTTCAACGAGTGGCTACAGTTCGGGTATTTTAGGAAGTGCCGCTCTCGCGCCGTCTTATCACTAGTGCCCGTCACGATGCCCCGGCAGTGCTTGCATGAGTACACGCCATCCTTCGACACACTCGATATCCATCCCTTTCCCGGCATGCCTGCTGCCGCGCGCGGGGGGCGGGAAGGGGGGGGGGGGGGGGGGGGGCTGAGAGTTGGGGTGGATGTAACCCACCACCGGCAGGCAGCACAGATGCGAGTGCGCGGCTGTCCGCGCTTGATTCAGCGGTGAGCGGCGGTGACCGTGAGGCGACCCCGTACTTCATGCGCGTGCTGGGGCGTTACACAATCATCAGCAGTTAGGGCGGCTGCATTTAAACGCGCACTTACGAACACCACCTACCGCCTACCACCTGCCGGACCACCTACATCCGCCCACACCTCCGCCCGTCGTGCCGCACAACGCCGCACAACGTGCCGCACATCGCCGCACAACGTGCCGCACATCGCGCGCACATACGTCGTGGGGCCGCGCGCGCGGCACTGCACCGATACATCGTACTACTACTCGCGCTGCGACTATGCAAATAAGCGTCAACACACCGGGCTAATGTCGGGTGTATATCGCCGCTTATCTTTATGTTCACGCACACCTAGCGACGGCAGCAAGTGCCCACTCCGCGATCTGTATATCGCGCAGCAGCGCCGCGACGGTACGTACGCGCGACGCTGCCTGCTTCGCAAGGATATCAATCACACGAGGCGACGAAGTGTCACCAGTTGCACCACCCACCATGGCACTATCGATGACACCCCAGAAAAGGGCCAGGATGGTGGAGCGTTGTACACGAACCCAACTAGCATACGCGAGCGTGGAGGAGAACACGCTACAAAATAGACTCACCGACGAGGACAGAAGAGGGGAATACATCCATCTCCCCGGCGGCTGGACTCCCACCAAGTCCAGCAACCTGGCCCTCTACCGCTCCCTGCGCCACGCTTGGCACTGGCACACGTTGCCGGATGTCGGCGCGGACGCGCTCGCCCAGTACAAGCTCTTCCTGCTTGACCAGCCCGACCTGGACGGGGACATCGTCGACGCTGATACGCGTCTCACATACCTCCACGGTTCGGATTCGGTGTGGCTGCAAGGCGCCGAGGATATGCTCGAGATCGCTGCGAAGCAGGCCGTTGTACTCGTCGAGAACGATGACAACTGGCTATGGAGCCTCTCCTCGCTGGGGCCCATGCGGAGCAGTTCCCGCTGTTCCAACTCATGCGGCTGACCGCACGCGTGGTGCAAGAAGCCCTCACCCACACATGGATTCAGACGGACAGTTTCCGCCGGTTCTTGTCCAACATCACAAAGGAAGCCCACAAGTGGGAGACAGACAGAGCGGCAATCCCTGGGAGCACGTACCACATCGGATCTTTCGTTCCCTATGCCCCTTTGACATGGACCGCGACTTCCCCGCCAAGGCTTGCGCACATGGAACCCATTCATAAGCGGCGCGAGGGGTATTTCCCAACGGTAAGCCCGGGGAGGCGCAGTATCCTCACAGCTTCCAGGGAACACTTGGCGCGGCTTCCAACTGTGGCAGCCCTCACGAATGTGCCCTAGCCGCCCCCTAGTCTAAATCTCAAATGTATATAAAATTAGGCAGGAGCAGTTTTGTGCTAGGCACCGCCCACAACGGCGAAGTGATGCCCCGCCAGTCTAATAAAAGCATCCACTGGCCCAGCGCCTCCGCGACACCGGCCCACACCTCCGCCGGGACTGCCGCGCAAGCCATGATCGCATGCCGGCAGCCTGCGATCATGGTTTGCCAGGCACTCCCGGCACCCTGCCGGCACATGCATGCTGTGCCGCAACGCTACGCGCGAACTAAGCACCAATGATGTGCGGGCACGCACGGGCTTCGCGAGAGTCGGCCGCCGCACCGTGCCAGTACTTATCGTGATTACTCCTTGGCAGGGGCCGGGGGCGCGGCCCGCCAGCGTGGCGCACCGCGACGCCAGCGACCCCGCGTTGTGCAGCGATGTGCAGCGATGTGCGGCGATGTGCAACGAGTACGTGCAGCCGCTTGCACTTAGCCTGGGTGCTCCGCGTCGGCGCGCGACACGCGAGCCCGCGTGCGCATATCAATTTGATGAAATTATGGAAACGAGAAATTCATTTAGTACTTTACACGTCGCGCGCGCGATAGTCGTCGCTGCTCGGTATGAAATCCACGTCCCTCGTACGTCCCGTATCGTCCCCGTATGTCGTCGTTCGTCACCAGTAGGGGACATTTACGTCACATCTGAATCTCACAGCGTGGCGTGGTGGTGTCGGCAGGTTTTCGGTGGCGGCGAGTCGGAGACGGGGCAATTAGAGGGGTCTCCAGTGGCGGCGGCCGGCGGGCAGCCACCGAATAATGGCGACACGCCTCCCAGCGGCCTGTGGAAACGCGGCCGCGAAGCCACACAGCCAGCGGCCGACATTGCGTGCAGCACCATCCGCACTTCCAAATCCCAGGTCGAGTGGGTGAGGCACTTCGCGAAGGACAACCAGCTGCACCAACACGTTGTGGTGGACCAAGCGGTGGAGCTCTTGAAAAACCAGGAGGGCAGCGGGGCTAATCCCCAACCCAACGGCCCCGAAGAGCCCTTCAATGAGGAGCACTCCCCGGTGCTCCTCATTAGCACTCTAGGGGCCACAGCGCACGTAGCATACCTGGCACGGTCGCATAAAGCAGCAGGGCGCGTGCGCTATGGGGTTTGCCTGGTCAAACGGTTGGTAGTCGCGGCCGGCAGGGCGAGAGCTAGTGAGATGGTTCGATCTATCCTCCGCCCACCCGGCCGCCGCCCATCTGCCCCGTTTTCGACCGCGAGGAATCCATTTCCGGGCTCCCCAGGGCCAGCCGGCCCCGTCCCAGTAGGGTCCACGAAGCCCTGGGACGGGTCACGTCCTAGTGGGTCGGAGGTCAGCGGACGGGCGGGTTATCTTCGTTTTTGGGGAACATCCCGAATACTGCCAGGCATACAACGTATATATTTCGTGTAGTATTCTTTATTAAAGAACACCCCGAAGACCCTGGCTCTGGGGTTTGTTCAAAACGTGTTTATGGGGTTTCCTAACAACTTCAAATGTCCTAGTACGGCCCGTACGGTCTGTTTGTGGTTTTAACCATTTTGGAATTGGTACCATCGGATTTTTAGTACGGGTTGTCCCATCGCCCGCGAGCCCTGCACTCCCGGCCGGGGAGCTAATAAGGACAGCCGCCAGCAGCTAGTTTGCCATCTTCCAGCTCGCTGCCTTCGGCAGCGGCTTTGCGTACTTGTGCGCGCGAGGGTCACTGAGGCTGAACAAGTCCGCACCGAGGTTCATCCACCCGGTTAGTAGTGAGTCGCCGTGCCGCGAAAATTGAAATTGAAATTGTTTACAGCTGCAAGTCTGCTGCGTCCACTGGCCCAGACTGAGTTGTTCTTAGGACTTGCTATCGATGACCATGGTAGGGAACACTAGGTGTAATTACAGCTCAAGCTAACGGCCTTCCTCCAGTGTGCCCAAGCCCCTCCTCCTTCCTGCGGGCTGAAGCTAGGACAGCACCGCCCCCCTGCTGTCCCTACCTAAGTCAAGCCTATCCCATCCAAAGCACAGCAGGCAAGCTTAGGCAGCCGAAGCGTCCCGCCTGCAGCTACCAAGGTGAGATGGGGGAAGGGGGCTGACCGGAACAGCTCTGTGGTGCTCAGTATTTATCCACCGCTGAGCCGGCTAATATGTTTGGTGGGGGCTGCGGTGCCCTCCGACATGTAATTGGGTAGGTGTTGTCTGTGGTGGTTGTGGGAATCGGCGGTGTGTGTTCTGTAGTGTGTGGTGAGATTCTGGGTGTGTGTTGGTGTATGAGCTGCACCGGGCACATTGTTAGTGGTGGGCGGTGGTCTTGAGTCAGCTGGCTTGGTTGTTGCTGCGTGCGGTGGCTCGCTCAGCAGCTTACTAATGCGAGCTGTTGGACGGGTGACTGTATCATCGTCTGTTATCCACTCGCTGTCTGAGTTGCGGGTGCCAGATTGGCGTGGCTTGCTCCTGCTGCGGTTGCGGGTGGCGCCGTCCGAGCGGCTGCGGCCCCTGGGCTGCTTCTTCTTGATTTTAGCTGTTGTGGCTGTCTTGCCTTTGCCTATTGGGGGTGGGCTGGGTGGGGTGGCGTTCCAGCTGGATGGAGATGCGCTGTGGTTTGCGTAGCTGGTGGGACTCCGCTGTGAGGCTGGCCAGGTTGGCGGCTATTGCGGGTTGGCTGGCAGGAGAGGACTGGGCGAGCAGCTCTGTGGCTGCGGTGGTGAGGTGGTGTAGTTCTGCCAGTCTCTTTGTGGTGCCATTGGGTGTGCCCTCCCGGAATTTGCGGTGCACTGTTAAGCGCTGGGGGGAATCGAGGGATATGTCAGCCGGACCTTGTGTCTTTGCTGCCGCGCCTTGGGTGGTGTCCACCTCCATGGCGCTGTCGTTCTCCTCGTAGTTGAGTTCCAGTTACTCCTCGTCGTCCGCCTGTGCTACATGCATGGCAGTTGCCGTTGGGGCTGGGGCTGTAGGTGCAGGGGCTGGGTGGGCTGCTCCGGGGCGCGCTTTGCTGCCGCTCCGCGCTGGTCGATGGCTGCCACTGCGTCTGCGACCGCTCCGCGACTCGGTGGTACGTGCTCGAACCCTGGGGGGGGAGCGTCGCGGACCCGGGGTGCGATATGGGTTGCTGGGGTCGCTGGAAGTGGCAGTTGGATTGGGTCAGCTGGTGGTGGGGCTGGCGATGTGTCGGCAGGGCGCCTCTCGGTTGGTCCCGGGGCTGGCGCGGCCTTGATCTTCGCGCGCGTTGTCGACACTGTCTTGCGCCACTGGTCTGTTATGTCGGTGCTGCGGGTGCCACCGATGATGATGATGTGTTAGTGGGCGGTCTGCTGCATATTGAGGGTGTAGATTGGGCGTCCGGTGGCTCGCAGAGCGAGGGACGCTGGGGCAATCTTCCGGGCCTTCTTTCGCAGGCCTATCGTTGCGCATCGGATCTGGTTGTGACCAGTGTTGCCTCCCAGTTCTCCCGCCTCCCGGATCGTCTGGCTGAACGGGTGGATGAGCAGCTCCGAGGGGTCGAACTCGGACTCTGTGAGGTAGATGACGATGGTGCGGAGGCGTATCGCCCGCAGTAGCGCGACAAGGGAAGGTGAGGGCCATTGCCAGGCGCAAGGTGTCCGCGAATTCCTCGTCTTCTTTGCCGAGGGAGATGGCGCATAGGTTTGTCGTCTCCCATGCGCAACAGTGTCGGCTCGGTGTGGTGGAGGTACATGCATCTCGACGCTGGCAGCTGTCATGGTGTCCGTCAGCCACTGCGCGTGTTGCAGCTCCGGAGCAGTGTTGATGCGCTGGCTGATGGTAGCTGCGACGGCCTCCGCCAGCTGCTCCACCGTCGGCAGCTCTAGGTTGGCCAGGGGGCCGGTGCAGATCGCTCAGGCCGTCAGTGCGCATCGGAAGAACTGTTTGGATAGCGCCGGGGGCAGTGATCCTGGGAGTGGGGTGGTTGGCTGGTCCTCTCGGTCCTCGTTGTGTACTACTGTGACTTGGATCACTACTCGGCCCTGCGACTGGTCGCCAAACGGCGTCGGGGCACACGTCCTGGAGTAGGCGCGCCGCTTCAGTATCGAGGAGTTCGAGGCGCACCGAGTCAGCTGAGCGGCGGGCTTTCCATACCTCGCGGACCTCCAGGAGGGCCAGTAGTGTGCGGGTCGGGGGGCAGATGACGGCGTTGTCCGCGTCAATGTTGGCCTCGTACTCGGCCCAGGCTCGCACTCCGGCGAGTGCCTGGACGTCTGCTGGTGGCGCCGCCGCCGGTTGGTCTGTCGTCGCTTCGCTCGGCTGGGTTTGGTCGTACGCTGGGAGGAGGCCCTCCGCCTTGCGCAGCCTCATGTCGACATCCGTGATGCCTCTGAACGCAGAGGAGCGAAGCCACGCATGGTGTATCGGCCGCTCGATGTCGTCGAGGTGTGGAGCTCCGAGCAGGCGGGTGGAGCAGCTAGCGGCGGCCCTAGCGGTCGTGGATCGATGTGCCCTCTCCTGTCCATTGGGTATGTAGAACGCTCATGGCTGTTTCTCTGCGGGCCAGTCGTAGGATGACGGACCCGGTGGTGGTGGGGAGCCTAATGCCGCTCGGTGCAGCGGGGTGGGCGGCGGTGGGTTTTGGGGGACGGCGAGTCACCACTCTGACGTCTGTTGGTAGTATTTGAACTCCGATTTTGGGGCTGAGGGTGCGGATCAGGTTCGTCACAGTCCGGCCGCGCGACTCCTCGTCCATAGCTTGGTGCTGGGCCACCAGATCGCCGAACAGTAGGCCCACATGGGGGGCATCGTCCGTGCCGGCGGGGAGGCCGGTGAGAAGTAGGTGGGATGGGCGTTGTAGTACGCGTATGTGGCGGCGGGTTGCTGGTGGGAGTTGGGTGCCTGCGAATTTTTCTTGCAGTTACGACCGTGCGGATCGCTGGCTGTTGCACTCTGCCGCCTCGTAGCGCGGCCAGAAAGGTGCCGACCCCGGCGTCATGTTGCTCCTCATACCTATCCGTGTCCATGCTGGCTGTGGTGGTGTCCTCCTGGAGAGCCTGCAATTCACGCCACTGTGGTCGCAAGCCGGCAGTTGGCATGGTGGTGGGTCATCCGGTCGTCGGACGGTCCGCCGTTTCGCAAGAGGATCACGCTACCAATACATGTAGCCGCGCCGGCTCGCCCGGATTTAGTGCATACGCAGTACTTCGCCCGGTGTTAAGGCCCGGCTGGAAAGTGAGAAGTCTCGTGCCGCGCACATGCGTTACAACATCAGGCAGCGACAGACAGCCCCTCGGTAATGTGGTTTTCCCTACTCGTGCGCCCGAAGTCGTTTTCCGTTTCGCCCTGGCTTTGCAGCTGGGACGTTTTCGGATAGTGATGCGCATAGCAAGGAATTGGAGCTGGGGGGTCCTTGTTGGGGGGGGGGGGGGGGGGGGGGGGGAGGGGGGGGTTAAACCTCAACACCCGAAGTCGAGTCCCAGTACATGCATGCCTTCGAGGCTCCCGCAGTGGAGCACCCTCTCGCAGTAGCCAAGTCTTGAGGTTAGGTTAGGTGAACGCGCTCAGCGCCATGGCCGCTGGTCGTCACGGTTGTCAACCACGACAACTACGCCAACCGCAACAAATCGGCGCGGACGAAGGAGGACGTCCGTGTCGTCGGGGCGACCATGTGTTGCCCCGCAAGACATTTCAACCCGGTCCGCGTGTCCTCGCAGCAGGGCGACGTGGCACCAACAGTCGTTTCACGTTGTGGTTCTCCATAAGTACTCGCGTAATTGGTCCGTTACGAGGGTGGAGCCGCTCATGCGCCGGTGTTTTGAGAAGGCTCGTTGCCCTCGCCCTAATCATGCTTCAGCAACGTGTGATGTGGCCGCACTGGGAGGCGCTTGTGCGGCTCGTCCCGGCGCGTCTCCGACGCCTCCTACTACAACGTCGTCGTCGTCACAAGGACCACGACTACCTACAGCTGCACGCCAGGGGGAAGCTCTACCACCTGGCGTGCCTGGCGTCTCGTGGTGTACGTAATTACCCCTGACCGATTCTGGGTTTGGAACCTCGGCGACCGTCGCTGGTGCAGCAGCTGCGGCCGCTTCGTCGTCACCCTCGCCCCGACATCAACGGCATCGTTACGGGCCGGCACAGGCTACAAGGGCCTCTGCGCCAGCCAACTTGCTCCCGACGTCACGACGTCTCATCTGTGACAACACGAGCTGCCCGCCGGAGGACAGCTCCGCCACCTAACGCGACTGGTGCATTTCGTGGCGTCATCCTCAGCCTGCGCCTTGTGCGACCCGTCCCAACGTGTCTCCGACGCCTCCTACTACAACGTCGTCGTCATAAGGACCACGACAACATGCAGCTGCCCGCCGGGGGGTGGCTCTACCACCTGGCGTGCCTTACGTCTCGTGGTGTACGTAACTACCCCTGGCCGACTCAGGGTATGGAGCCTCGGCGACCGTCGATGGTGCAGCAGCTGCGGCCGCTTCGTCGTCACCCTCGCCTCGACATCATCGGCATCGTTACGGGCCGGCATCGATTACAACGGCCTCAGCGCCGGCCAACTTGCTCCCGACGTCACGACGTCTCATATGTGACAACACGAGCTGCCCGCCGGGGGACAGCTCCGCCAGTTATCGCGACTGGTGCATTTCGTGGCGTCATCCTCAGCCTGCGCCTTGTGGGGTGGTCAGCAGCCGTCGCTGGTGCAACTCACTGGCTCACTACGGCTCCCCGCCACACACCAAAGAGCCGATGCGACAGGACCACACAGGGTGCCACGCTCCCGCGCCCTTCAGCGCTGTCCGTTTCACCCGCCACCCTTCACGCGAGGGGGCGAAACAACCACCGCTGGTGATGGCAAATGTTGTAGGGCTCCGTCGGGAGACGGCACCTTAATTCCGCGACACGTCCGGCCTATGTCGCGCCGGCGTCAACATCTCCAGTCCGCGCATGTTATGCGCCAGCGCCTCGATCGAGCTTTAACCTCTCGGCGCGAGTCCCCTACTACAACTCAAGACATCTTCCGCCTTCGTCTAGTCGGCACGCCTGCCAACTGCCCACGCTCGCAGTCGTAAACGTGCCGCGTGCAAACTGGCAAAACCAGACCCGATTGCATGTTGAAATGTTCTAAACGTGTTTATGGGGTTTCCTAACAACTTGAACTGTCCTAGTGCGACCCGTACGGTCTGTTAGTGGTTTTAACCAGTTAGGAACTGGTACCATCGGGGTTTTAGTAGGGGTTGTCCCATCGCCCGCAAGCCCTGCACTCCCGGCCGGGGAGCTACTAAGGACAGCCAGCAGCAGCTCGTCTGCCATCTTCCAGCTCGCTGCCGTCGGCAGCGCCCTTCCGTTTTCCGCCTCCGCCCTGCGGGCTCCTCCTCCGACATCCCCTTTCGCTGAACCTTCCTAGCCACACAATGGCGCTTTTCCATGTAAAATGGCCTCCGAACCCTTTTGGCAAAATCAGACTCGATTGCATGTTGAAACGCTCGGTACAAATTATGATCTAAACTAGTTTATGGGGTTTCCCTCCTTGACCTAACCGCTTTTCAGCTACAAGTGCTGCTCAGTGGTACGGGAACTAGGCATCTGTTGTTGCGCCCTTTTTGGGTGCAGCACGAGTAGACATAAAAGCAGCCAGAACAGCTGAGCCTGCCATCTTCCAGTTTTCGCTGCGTTCCACGCAGCGATGTAAAAACTGTCTCGTAACCAGTTGCGAGCAAGGTCACCCTAGGTTGTTCAAGACCACACCCGGCTCACCACCCGAGTGTGAAATTCTCGTCCGTACGTCCGTGCGTTACCATGCCAGATGGAGAAGAACCCGTCGCCGAGCCGACGTTGGAGTCGCTGAACGCATATATGAGGGCCCAGTCTTCATTACTGCGAGAGTTGGCTACAGTTGTGGCACAACTGACGGCTCGTGATCGCGTTGTTGATGGGGAAGGGGCACATGGCTCCGGCTCCGGGCAGCGCTTCGCGGGACAGCCAACAGGCAACGGGGGAGCCGCAGAGCGCCCCGACTTGCTAGAGCTAGCCCAGAGCGGCCGTGTCGGAGCAAAATCCGTGAGTGCCGAGGACGACTACCTCGCGGTGCCAGAGCTACTGCAGAGAGCAGAGTCCGGTTACGAGGCCGTTCGACCGGTCAGCCGAGTGCCTGGACTCTTCCCCCTGAGCACCGACCTAACGAACGAGCACCTCAAGCAGGACGACCGGCGTCTGCCGGCCCAGGAGGAGTATTTGTGGATGTCGTGTTTCGGGGCCCACATGGCCGCACTTTTCGTAGCTCTCGACGAGCTGCTACCTTACGTCCTTGCCGCTAACCAGGACTTCACCCCCTACCTCGCGAGAGCTCGGAATCACGCCGAGGCCATCGACAAGGCGTTTCGTTTTCGTCTGGCTTTCCTGCGGAAGCTAAATGAGATCAAGCGTGTGCACGGTGACCAAGGTGTTCTGGACGTGCTGCGAGCCCAGCATTTTCAGCCTGCTTCGGAGCATCTGGGTTCCGCGATTTTTGGGGACCTCATGAAGGACTACTAGCGTCGCGTCTTCGAGGCGACCGTTGCCAGCATCGCAAAGGCAACCGCTACTGCCCGAGTGGTGGCTGCAGCTGCAGGTCGCGGGCGTGGGCGAGGACGTGGCGGCGGGCGTGGACGTTGCCGCGAAGGTGAGCACAAGTGACGGTGTAGGGCGCCTTTCGCCGGAGCTGCTGGAGCTTTGCGAGGCCACCTTTCAGTGACCGCCGCAAGACGCACCCTTGCAGCACAACGGCGAGATGAGCGCCCTGTGTCAGGACCTGACCCCCCCACCTTACAGACTTCATTTAGACCTTCCTCGGTGCGGCGCTTCTTACAGCTACAGCCGAGTGCGGCTCAACCATCCGTACACCTGCACATGGCGGCTCAACCAACCTCCTCCCGTACCATTCCATCGCCGCGTCCATCGGTTGTTACACTGCGTGTCACAACTGGTTCGCAACGACCAAGCTTCGCGCGTGTACGTTGTGCACGAGACAGGCGCTATGAGCGCGAAGGGCGCGCGGGGCGGCCATGTTACCTGAACCTAGCCCCGCAAACCCGTACTGAAGCTACTGCAAACCCGTCCAGCAGCTACCGGCCAACCGCCGGAGACCTAACCGCTGCTGCCGAGTACTTTGCGAACAGTAGTCGTACTGGTGGAACTCTGTCGGTAAAACGACGCACGTACGTAATTGACGAGCCCGCAGCTGTCGCTCCGTGGGCTGCGTCATTGCGATCCCGGCTGCAGGATGCGTTCGGCTCGGACGAGCTGGGCCAGCGGACGCTCGACCTGCTCTCAAGCTCCCTGAGCGCTCAGACACTCAAGAGCTACGCCGGCAGACTGTCTCAGTTCGCGGAGTTCTGCCACGACTCTGAGAACATCAGTCCGCTGGAGGCGACTACTGCTACTGTCGTTCGGTATGTTGCCTGGATCGGGGAGCGAGGGCACATCGCAGCTAAGTCGCTGCAACCCTACCTGTCCGCAATTAACACGTTCTTCGAGCTGGACAACCTCGTCCCCATCGCCAAGGACAGTCTACACCTCACTTCAGCAAGGCGTGGGCTGATGCTGCGTCAGCGCCGGCTGGACGCTGCCCCTTTGCGTGTCCCTCTGCCTGCGGATGTAGCCTACCGCTTCGTCACAAAGGCCGAGCTGATTGTGTCTGCTCCTTACACAGAGTACCACCTCGACTTCCGAGCCCTCTTGGCCTCGGTTGTCAACTTCATGTTCTTCGCCAGGGGCCTTACTGGCGTCTCCTGTCGAGTGCGAGATGTGCATGTCGACACCTACAACATCACCTTGCAAGTGTACCGCGAGAAGGGTCGCGCTGGCCGACGGGGACCCGACGACCTACGCGTACTTCTCCTTCCGGTGTCCGAGCACCCTCGAGTGGCACGTCTCTTGCACCACTTCATCGACAACGTCCAATCTGTCCCCCTGGTTACTGTTGGCTTGGCTACATCAAACTTTTGGGCTGTCACTGCGGCCGAGCAGTCAAAACCTTGGACTGCGGCTACAATGTCAGATTGGCTGTCTGCAGCCATCAGTCTAGTCAACGCTGCCCCCCCTGTTGGCACTTCCTGGACTTCACACAGTCTTCGCAAGGGCGCAGCTTCTGCAGCGAACGCCATCGGAGTGCCATTGTCCCACATTCGCTACCAAGGCGGTTGGGCCACTAACTCTGACGTCGTTCTGGACTACATCGACCCCAACGTTCTTCCTTCACCTGGCGCATGGTTCTTCTTTGGACACATCGCCCCCCTCCGCCACTTCCAAGTCCAACATGACTCCGCAGCGGTGGCCTTCCCAGTGCCTCCTTCATGACTTGGCGCTACCTCTTCTCCGTCAATCCACCGCTCTCTCCGTTCGCTCAAGACTGGCAAAACCAGACTCAACTTTGAAATGATCTAAACTAGTTTATGGGGTTTCCCTCCTTGACCTAACCGCTTTTTAGCTACAAGTGCTGCTCAGTGGTACGGGAACTAGGCATCTGTTGTTGCGCCCTTTTTGGGTGCAGCACGAGTAGACATGAAAGCAGCCAGAACAGCTGAGCCTGCCATCTTCCAGTTTTCGCTGCGTTCCACGCAGCGCCCCCCCTGACTCCGTTTTCCCTCCACGCTTTCGCTAAACCATCCTGCCAATTTCGGCTCTTGACCGTGTAAAACACCCTGCGCGACCTTTTTAGCAAAACCAGACTCAACTTTGAAATGACCCAGTCCCACAAGTTAGAACCGGTACCATCTTCGGCCAAACATACGCACTGTAATATGAATTATGTCCAGTCGTCCACCGACCAATACCGAATTGAGTGCCTCGATAGCGCGCCCACTCTTCGTACCCGGTCGTCTACTACGTGCTGCATACCTAAATCTGAATTAATGGCCGTATTGAAATACGACCCATATTAATTTACAACCAATACGGTACCTAAAGGGATTACCCAAAACGGCGAAACCCAGTATAAAATGGTATCCGCATCCGGGAAAAGTGAGCGAACATGGCAGTATGCAGCAGGTTAACATTGCAACACCGGGCGGGCGGTGATGAGGGCGGAACTTAATCACGTCGTCCGACGCCAACCACCGTAGTGTGAACCCCCCCCCCCCCCCGGCCTCCATCGGACGCCCGGTCCATCGCCATAGCCGTGGATCCTGGCGGGAAGGAGCCGGCCACCGCCCGCCTACCCGCGGGCGTCGAGGATCGAACCGCTGCCGCCAACTGATATCGCCACCGCCCCGCCGAGACGCGCTGCACTGTGCCAGCAGAGCGTGCTTGCAGGGTGTGCGTGGAGGGTGGACGCAAAATGGCGGGTGCGCGCAGCGCGGCAGTCGGACCTCCACCCGGGGGGGGGGGGGGGGGGGGCGCTGGTGAAGCAAGTTGTGATGGTGGTTGTGGTGGCTAGGCGACCGGGATTGCCTTCCCGCAATAGTTGCAACTGCTCAGTTTGCGGAATGACAGCATGCGGTCCTTGTCTTGACTTCCCTGCTCTATTGATGATTATCGACTGCATGTGCTAGAAGCAATAACAATCCAAAAGCAAGGAAGGCAACAAAATCTCTGCTACATATCTATTTGGGAAATGCAGAGATAAAACAGCATATTGCACTTATACATTGGTATGTACACATAGCCTACCTACTATCCCTATTAATATCAAGGCGGCATACGAAGTTGTATGCAAACCACAGAGTGGCGGCCACTGCGAGAGAGTGCGTGGCACATTCTGTCACCATCAGCTCCAATGGCGCTGCGCAGGCGCGCGCATCCCAAGCCCAGCGGCACGCCAGCCAGTGGCGAGAGGCCGCAGCCGCAGCGCGGTGCCGGCCCAGCCATGCGCCAGAGGGGGGCGGGGCCAGCCTGAGGCGCGCCCTCGTCGTTCTGCGGCCTTCATGGCGCCGCGCGCAGCCAGGGTCTCATCGCCGCCGGCGGAGCGCTGCCGTGAGGCGGGCTGGCGCGGGGCGGTGCAGGACGCAGGGGGCGCGCTCGCTGCGGCGGCGCTCTCCGCGCTGATGGCGCTAGGCGGCGGCGGGGCGGCGGGCGCGGTGGAGGAGACGACCTTCCAGTTCCCGGCGTCGCCGGACCCTGAGCGCCGCACTGCGCAGGAGACGCTGGTGGAAGCATACGCCTATACCAAGGCCTACTTTGTGGACCCGGGTACCAGCCGTCCCCCCCCCCCCCCCACCCACCCCGTGGGCTCAAGACATCCTCCAGACTGACGCCCCGCCTGCCGCCCCCGCCGCTCAGACATGAACGGGCTGGACTGGGACAAGGAGCTGCAGGGCAGTCTCGCGGCGACCTTCAAGGCGGCGGACGTGGACGGGGCGTACGAAGTCAGCCGTGAGCTGGTCGGCAAGCTGGGCGACCAATTCACGCGGCTGCTCTCCCCGGCGGACGCCTCCAAGTTCCTCAACGCCGAGAAGGGGCAGGTGCGCGCCGCGCCACGCCGCTCCGCCTGCCTGCCGGTGCTCCCAGCGTGTCCTCATGCCGCGACACGTACCGCCCCGCGATGGGCTGGCTGAGCCACTGACTGGCTGCCATGGGATTGGGTGCGCAGATCAACGCCATTGGCATGCAGGTGAGCCTCGCCTCAGCAACCTCCGCAGCGCACCTCCCCTCCCCCCTCTTCTCTCTCTCCCTTGAGCCCTGACTCCCCTGCCAGGTGGCGCGCGAGCTGGACCTGAGCGTGTCCACCGGCGGCCGGCGCGTCACAGCCGTCATCGCCGACAGCGCCGGTGCCCCTTTCTCCCCCTCCACCCTTCCCTTATGGGCTACCTTCCCCTCTGCAATGCAGCACCGCCTCTGCCATCTCCACCGCCGATGCCAACGGCGGCCCCGCATGTGCGCAGCGGAGCGAGCGGGGGTGCAGCCGGGCGACGTGCTGCTCGCCATCAACAGCAAATCCCTCCGCCTCTACGAGGCCGACCGGGTGCTTGCCCCCGACCCTCTCCCCCAACTCGTTCCTGCGCCGTTGTGCACCCCGCATGGCACTCTTGTGGAGTGCGCGCTCAATGGGCTGGGCAGCATGAGCGGGCGGGGGAGGGGCGCCGCGCTGCGGTGGCTGAATCTTGACGCCGGCGGCGGCGCTGCTGGGGCTGGGGCGGGCAGGTGGGGGCGCTGCTCCGAGCGCCGGAGGGCGTGGACGTGCTGCTGCTGCACGCGGACGGCACGGAGCTGCGCGCGCACCTGCAGGCGGAGGGCGTCAAAGTCAAGTGCGCGCCCGGCCACCCACGATGCCGCACCCCTCCTTCCATTTTCGGGTTTAGAGTCCCGAAAACCCTAAAACGCCTCCTTTGCAGCCATTCCCGGCGTGCGCAGCAGCCAGCGAGTGCATGATCAGCAGGCAGCTGGGAGTCACTCTCACATGGACCCGCGCGCTCGGCGATTGCCTGCGCAGCCCCGTGCAGTTTGGCCTCGTGCCGTACGAGGGCGGCAGCGCAGGCTACGTGAAGCTGGCTGTCTTCTCGGAGAACGCGCCGGCCAAGGTGGAGGAGGCAGTGAGGGCGCTGCAGGTGCCCCCTCCCCCCCCCCCCCCCCCCCCCCCAAATACTAATGATGTTTAAAAAACCCTCCGAACATGCCTGGATGCAGCTGAGCTGGTGAATGCGCTGGGACTCGCAGGCGGGCGGCGCCTCCGCCTTCATCCTGGACCTTAGAGATAACGCGGGCGGCGGCATCTTGCCGGGCTACCAGGTGACGGCGGCACCGTACCTCCTGCAGCCTCCGCCACCTGCCGGCTTGGGGCTCCCCACTAGGCTCACTGTGCCCCCCTCTCGCGGCCGCCCGCCAGACCGCCGCGCTGTGGCTGAGGCCGGGCGAGGGGCTGACCAACGTGGAGTACCCGCGCGGCTCGTACACTGAGAAGGTCGCCATCCAGGACTTCACCAAGCCCATCACAGACGCACCCCTGGTGCGGCCCTGCCGCCTTCATGCGTTCACCAGCGTCGCGTCTCCCCGCCCACACACACACACCACCACCACCATCACCACCTCTGCCGCAGCAAACCAATGCTGCTGATCACCCGTAGCATTTGATTTGATTTGCGAGTCACCAGAAGAAGTGGTCTGCGCCATGGAGTTGGGAACTCCATGCCATATTCGCGGCGCATTCAAATAGTTTTCCAGATGAGCACGCTTTTCCTTTCTTCACTCCGCAGGACGGGCGCTCACAACCAGTGATCGTCGGTACATAGCGAGCCAAAAGCCTGGTTATTGCAGTGCGGCTCATGGCGCCGCGCCGTGCGCATACGTGCGGCTCTTTCAGTTATTAGTCAACGGAATGATAGTATATGGTCAAATCACCATGGGTGCCGGCCTACCTGTAACAACCCTTACTAGAAGCCTTAAATCGGGCTTGCATGCGGCCTATAAGAACGCTCGCTGTTGTGTCGCTGGAGTTTCGTCTACATTTGACCTCTGGCAGGTGGGGCGGGTACTCGTCTGCAGTGTTCTCATGACCGCGTCGGCACCCGTACACGCGGTGTATCCAGAGCGGGGCGCCATGTGGGCAATGGGCCGGGAAAACTACTCGGAATCGCGTGTCTCTGGTGGGTAGAATGGACCGTATGCGCTTATGGCGGCCGCTGCCTGCCGGGCAGGTGGTGCTGGTGAACGGCAGGACCGCAAGCGTGAGCGAGCTGCTGGCGGGCGCCCTTCATGACGACGGGAGGTGAGGCATTCACCCCCCCCCCCCCCCCCCCTTCTCCTTCAGCTGCCACCCGCCATGCATTGGGCTCCGCCTGACAGCCCTGTCCTGTTGCTGCGGCGGTGCTGCAGGGCGCAGCTCATCGGGGAGACCACCTTTGGCAAGGTAGCGCTCAGCCGGGGTCTCAGGGCGGATCCGCATAACATTTCATTGAGTTTTTCTGAGCACAAAACCAATGAGCTGCTTTCCACCATATAGTCTGACATTCCGCCGCTATAATAACCGCAGTGTATATGCAACAAACTTGTGAAATAACGAATTATTTCTTTCTTCGCCTGGGAAGGGGGGGGGGGGGGGGGGGACAAGAAAGGGTAATATATAGCTCGGTGGTGGGGTATTTACCCTATTTTGCCCATACGGAAAGCGGGGGGACTCCCATGAAATTTCGTCTGCGCATGGTGCCCATGCCCCGTAGAATTTGATACGGTCCGCGGGGCCAAAAATGTTGAATTATGTTTTACCTTTGCGTCGGAAAATTCGTGCTGTCTATTCTGTCTATTCGTGCTGTCTATTCTGGCTGTATTCTGATTTATTTTTCCGTTAAAATAGTTTTTCCTCTTCGCAGGGGGGGGGGGGGGGGGGGGGTCGAAAACGTCAGATAAAATGTTATTCATCCGCAGACCGTCGGTGTTTGTACGGTACAGATTGACTGCCACGCCGGTGCCGTCGTGACACTCGCTGTGCGCTGTAGGGCCGTTCGCAGCGCGTGATCCAGCTGAAGAGTGGCTGGCTGCTACTGGTGTCGACCAACCTCTTCACCACCCCGCTGGGGAACGTCATCGACAAGGTGCGCGCCCGGCGAGCCCGCCCCCAACCCTTCCCCCCCACACACACCTCTGGCGGCGCCTGCGCCTCCCTGACATCCGGCCTTCCAATGTGTTGCGCCGCGCCACGTCAGGTGGGGATTGCGCCGGACGTGGTGTGCAAGCCAACGTCGGAGGTGCAGGAGATGTGGCGGCCAGGTGCGCGCGAGCCCCTCTGCTTCGACACGGCCAAGGAATGACCGCCACATACCGTAACAAGGCTTTTCGTTTTCTTTATTCCATTGTTTTGACCTCCTCGCCGACAAACGAAACCGAATCCTGTTTTCACGAGACCTATAGAAATGCACCACAGACATGTCACTGAATGTCTAACCAGATAGAGCCGAAACAGTTCACTGTTTTGGCAGCCCATGAACCCAGTCAAACGTTATCGTGCTGATGATGGAGGCAAATCATGGGTTGCAGCCGCTCGCCCGGGGGTACTGATACAGCCCATCCCGGTCCCCATCCCCCAGGCCCACAGGAGTCCGCGGACCTGCTGCAGGACCCGTGCATTGCCAGAGCTGCGTCTTCTCTGTCGCAGCGGCCCGCACGGTAGCGAGGAGACATAGACATCTAGGGGCGCCTGCAGATCCCGCGCAGAAGCGCCCCCACAGGACGACCCAGGCACTGCCAAGGCTGCAGCCATGGCACTGTGCTGCATCGATACGGCATGCCCGCTGTGTGCTGGCGTGGTGTGACAAGCCATGGCCGCTGCTAAGTACCTCACAGCCGGAGTGCAGCAGCCAGTGCTGCTGCCCTGGTTTATCTGACGGGACGACTGACAGCTTTTTTTTGACGTGCAGCTCGTGCCGTCAGATCTCTGCCCCCCGGCAGCGGCGCGTATTGCCTGGGTGTACCGTGCAAACACAAACGGTCTGCGGGTAAATAACATTTTCGACCCCCGCGAAGAGGGAACCAACTATCAACACGGAGAAATAAGTCAGAATACAGCGCGAATACTCTGAAACACAATTCAACATTTTTACCCCCCCCCCCCCCCCCCGGCCCAATTCTACGGCACTGTGGGGCTGTCTTATTGGGCTGGGCAACCTGATGCACGCATGTGTGATGTTCCGCCATTGGCATTCGTTTCCCGCTGCCTGCCCAGCATCGCCAGCGCCCCCATGCTTTGCGTGTATCCTATAGGTCACGTGCCTGCTTGCCGGCAGCGGGACTCGGGCGCAGATCGCTTTGGAGGGCAAATCTGGTTGGGGGCACTTTGAGATGAGCTCTTTTGGCATCACACTGCTATTATTACACTCGTATTCCAGAGAATTAGCAGACGGATGCAGCGGATCGGTTCTGCGTCGATGACGGCGTGGCAGAGGCATGGGAGCGGATCACATGTTTTGCCGGATCCACTCGAGGATGGCGCCGCCCTGGGGCCTCATGCGGGCCACCCTGACGCAAGTGCCCACATCCCAGGGACAGCCGTGCGCCCGGGCCCACTGCAACACCTCCAGATGCCCCCCCCTGACCGCATAGGAGCAGGTCATTTCGTCCCAGGGGCAGCCCTGCGCCCTCGCCCACTGCAGGAGCTCCAGGTGTCCTCCCTCTGCGGCCTTCATGCAGGTGCCCTCAAACCAGGGGCAGCCCTGCGCCCGCGCCCATTGCAACACCTCCAGGTGCCCGCCGTGGGCAGCATGCGTGCAGGTGCCGGCGTGCCAGGGGCAGCCATGGGCGCGTGCCCACTGCAGCACAGGGAGGTGCCCACCCTCAGCGGCCTTCAGGCAGGTCCACTCGTCCCACGGGCAGCCCTGCGCGCGCGCCCACTGCAGGAGCTCCAGGTGCCCACCCGCCGCTGCGCCCTGGCAGGTGGTGGCGTCCCAGGGGCAGCCCTGCGTCTGAGCCCATTGCAGCACGGAGAGGTGCCCCCCCTGGGCGGCTCTCGTGCAGGTGTTTCCGTCCCAGGGGCAGCCCTGTGCCCGCGCCCACCGCAGCAGAGCCAGATGGCCTCCCTCAGCGGCCGCGGCGCAGGTCTCCTCATCCCATCCGCAGCCTTGCGCCCTCGCCCACTGAAGCAGCTCCAGATGTCCGCCTTCAGCTGCCCGCGAGCAGGTGCCCTCGTCCCACGGGCAGCCGTTGTCCCGCGCCCACTTCAGCAGCGCCAGGTGCCCTCTCTCAGCCGCCCGGAGGCAGGTCCACCGGTTCCAGGGGCAGCCGCGCTCGAGCAGCCACCGCAGCACCCGCAGGTGCCCGCCTCTGGCCGCAGCCGCGCAGGTCCACTCGTCGACGGGCAAGCCTTGCGACGTCAGCCACTGCAGCGTCGACAGCTGCCCCGCGCCCGCCGCCCAGCGCGCGGCCCTCGGGGGCTTGCGTGCCCAGCGCCCCCAGCCACGCGAGTCCCACCCCCACCCAAGCACCGCCAGCCGGCCGCCCTCTACCGCCGCCTGCAGCACCCGCTCGTCGTCCACCGAAGCGAACCCTTGCGCCTCTGCCCATGCCAGCAGTTTCACCCTCGTCGCGAACACCCGCACGTCCATCTCCCTGCCGCCGTCCTGCGCGACGGCGGCGCAGCCGTCCACGCCGACCCGCGCCGCCCGGCACACCGCCCGCATCACGCCGCGCCAGCTGCACCCCTCGGCGCCGCCGCCCAGCTGCCGACACACCGCCTCCCACTCGTCCGACGAAAGCTCCACCCGTAGACCGCCCGCTGCCCCGGTCTCGGCCTCGCCGGTGGGCTTCCCTCTGGCATGCGTGGCCCCCGCCGACCGGGCGGGCCGTAATAACAGTCCCCGAGTGGGGGTAATGCGTCGGGGCGGAGCCATGGGGCGGGCGCGAGAGACGGCTGGACGGGCGTCGATACCGGACTGTGAGGCCCCGGGATTGGCCCGCCCACGACGGAGCGGGATGCACTGCCGCTAGCGACTCCGCGAGGGCAACAAGGCGGCGGGCTGCTGCGCAACTGCGCAGGCAGGCGGGTGGCGGGAGGTGTGAATTGGTATCGGGGAAGCATGAAGCAACATGGGTTTGTTTTTATACAATCCGGGGTCGTATTATGCTGGAGTCGGGCGAAGGCAAAGTACTACTACTGGTACGGGCGGCAGGCACGGGCGGGGGGCACGGGGCCAAGGCACGACAAAGAAGAAGTAGCCACTATAAAGTGGGAAGTATGAAGTGGGCGTGCTGGGGGCTGGGGCTGCCGTTCCGTGCCTGGGGCCGCCGCCAGCCGCAGAACCTTGTCAGTACGGGTACAGCGCGTCGTTTTCTTTTCGCCCCCGGGACAGGACTGGTAACAGTAAAACCCTTGCCGCGTCTGTACGACCCTGGTACGACGGCCTTTTTTCAGCGACCCATGTACGGAATTGAATTCCTTACATTAGTGCACTAACATGTGCGCACGAAAAGCAGAAATAAAAGCAACTGTGAGAGGTTGCCAGAAAAAGATGTAGCGACTATGAGCCTGAAACAAAATGGTCAAGCAGGAGGCCAGGGAGCCAGGAACCAAGGAAGGAGCGATCCGTTTACGGAAAGCCTGGGCGGTCGACGCTCCGTTATGCTGGTCATGAAAGAAATCGCTCCCTTGTAAGCATTCCTTATAAAGACTACATATCTACTCAGGAATTTATTCCAGCTGGTCGCTATATATTTCAAACACTGTTGGATAGCGCTAATTACATGAGCTAGCTGCAGGAGGCGATATCAGAAAATCACCAGAAAACACTGTGGGATCACCGTCTAAAACACTGCACATCAGTTCCCCCGGTAACCGGTACGATAGTTCGCGATCCGAATAATGTACGAAGAATCGGCACGCGAAGAATCGAGTCTGCGTCGCCGCCCGCGGTACCTGCCGGGCACTGCGGGCGGCGTATCACGCACCCGCTAGCACACCCTTGGCAACCCCACCAGCTCCCGCCCACCCCTTCAGCCTACACCCTGCCCCCTTCGAATATATAGAGCGGTCATGGCGGGCTGAGAGAGCGTGAGTGTCCCGGGACAGCGGCCGCGAGGTCCACCCTCGCGACTGCCGCTCGATTGAGTGGATTGACCACCCCAAATCACGGATTCGCGTTTTCCTGACACCGTACGCCACTAGGGGCAAAACCGCTCGGACAGAAAGGTAGCATAGTCCAAATAGAGAGCCTAGACGGTGTACGCTGTGCCCTAGCTCATCCGACCGAGCCAGCCAGCGGGATTGGGTCGAAGCTGGTGGATTGGGCCGGCACGCATATCGGCTACTGCGGGGTCGCCACGGGCATTCGGAATCTAGTGGCGACGCCGCATGCGCGGCTATGGCGGTCGCGACCCGCCCACTATCGCGCCGCAATGCCATCAAAACGACGGCGACCCCAGCGCGTCGTATGACCGATTCGGATTTCGTCGCAGCTTAAAATTAACCCACCGCGTAGTTGCACTAGCGACTAAACTCGAGTAAATTATAAGTAGCGACTACATGAGCTAGCAGCATAAGTCGATATCAGGAAATCACAAAAAAGGACAATCAGAAAGGTCCTCTACAACGACTGCGAGGTGGAAGCAATAACATGAGAAGACGCAGAATGGACACGAGCCCACGCATCAGACTTGGCCATCTGCACACCGGCAGAGAGAATGCCGCCCATGGTACCATGCACGCAAGCCGAGACCCGCTGCAACAGCCCCCGCCGTGTGTGCGACAAGTGACGGCGGAACTCAGCAGGTTGGTTGGCGACAAAGTTCCGAAGTGCCTGAACGGATTGACCACGAAGGAAGCATGAGGTCGGGGCGGAAGGACCGCCATGGAAGTTGCGCACAGCCAACAGCACCGCGAAGATGTAGACCACCGTCAAAGCGGACTTCCCCAGACGGCAGCGGTCCTCAACCACATAAGGGTAGTACCGGTGAACAAAAGGGTAATACAGGTGACCGGAAGACGCCCGGTCCGCTGCCAACTTACCATGCTCCGCCTCGGTCGCCGAGATTCCCGGGGTGCACCAGCGGGGGTCGTTGCTCTAAGTAGGGGTCGTGGAGGACACGCACGCGAAGTCGATCATGTAATCGCACGCCGGCCCCCCCCCCCCCACCCCGCCAGCGTCAAATCCGACGGCCGCGAGCGGTCCGCTGGGCGCAGCCCACTCGTCTCAAGGATCAAGTCGCCGGCTCCCGAACGGTCCCGGTCAAGCACCGCCCCCGCATCAATTGCCACAGATGCCCACAGATTCTTCAAAGCGGTATGCATGCGGTGCTTGTAGTTCGCTACATACGGGGCATATGGGTAGATGATCCACGATGAAATCCGTAGCGCTCCGGTTCGAGCCATCCGTAGAGCGAAGCCATAGGGGATCAGTACCACACTTGGGGCCATGGCAAATGACAAGCGCGGAACCTCCGCGCGGGCAAAGGCCCAGTACCCTCGCAGCGGCGGCCGAATAAGCAGCATGGGGAATCTTGCGGGCTGACTCGTGATCCGATTGGAAAAGCGATAGGGAGCTCGGCCCGCACAAGCTGTACAGGCGCATGGTATCAAGTCGCGAGGCCGTGGCATCAATACGATGGAAGCTGAGATCGAGGGCCACGAAGTCACGCAAGCGAATCGCACGGCTGAGGTGGCGCTGGACAACCATGGTCGTGGGTTGATCATCGGAGGTCGCACCCGAACCCGTACCCGAGGGCGGAGCAGTAGAACCTGGCAGCGATTCTGGGAGGGAAACAGTCGCTGCTGACGGAGCTTTATTGCCGTACGGGTACCCGTCTAGTGCAGCGGATCGGGCCTATAGGTGCATGACTAAAGCGCTTATCTACTGGAATGTACTACTAAGTACTATAATCCACCCACCCGCCCACCCGCCCGCCCACGGTCCTTAATTCCACAGCCGTCCGATTACGATCTCACGGTTGGGAGGCTATGAGTACTGATACTCGCTACTCGCTGCTGGTAATGGAAAAAAAAACTCGGGTACTTCAAAGCGCTGGCAGTGCGAACGCTCGCTACTAGTACTCGTACTCGCTATTCGCTGCTGGTACTGCTGGTACTGGTATTGGTACTCGCTACTCGCTGCTAGTAATGGAAAAAAAACTCTGGTACTTCAAAGCGCTAGCAATGCAAACGCTCTCTGCTGGTACTTCAAAGCGCTGGCAATGCAATTCATGGAACTGTAGGCCAGTGATATAGAACCCCTTCTTTTATTTTTTTGAAAAATCGACGCATCGCTGATTCAACTGTCAAGTCATTTCATACTTGTATACCTGGATGATGTATTAATGTTTAGCAACTATCTTGAGGAACATTTGCAACAGTTGGACACAGTTCTTACTATGCTCGAGTCTAATGACATTAGACTACGCTTACAGAAATGCTGGTTCGCCAAGAATGAACTCGAATACCTCGGACATATGGTGTCTCAGGCTGGCCTCAGACCCTCACCTAAATAAAATTCAGGCTGTTCAGGATTGGCCCAGGCCTAAGACCGTTCAGAATGTCCAGCAATATCATTCTTGGTTTCTGCAATTTTTACCGACGCTATGTGCGCAATTATTCCGCTATTGCAGCACCTTTGTATGCCCTCACCAAAAAGGATAATATATTTGATTGTACAGTTGAATGCCATTTGTAAAACTGAAACAAGCCTTGTGCCAGTCCCCAGTGCTGGCAAGTCATGACACCGGGAAAGATGCTGAGTTTGTAGTGGCTACTGACGCCAGCAAATATGCCTCAGGTGCAGTTCCGCTCCAGGCTAATGTTGATGGCCACTTACACCCCTGCAGGTATTATGCAAAGACAATGCAGGCTGCACGGACGAAATATCCCACCTATGACCAAGAGCCGTTGGATGTGGTATGTGCTCTGAAAGAATGGCGTTGCTATTTGGAAGGCAGTCGCCGTATTACAGTTATAAATGACCATGCCACATTGAGGCATTTGCCCACAAAGGAAGGACTAGGCAGACGCCATGCCCTTATGGTTCCATGAGATTTCACCATACATGGCAGTCAACCCACAGACAAATGAACCTGTGTTGCAGATATTAGATCGCAAAGGCGCTGAGAATGAGGCTGATGCCCTCTCGCGCCGCCCTGACTTGCACTATGCAGTGACTGAATATGCAAACCAGTTGGTCGAAGCTGACCTCAACCAAATGCAGGACTATTTGTCAGCAATGTCTGCCTTGCAGATTGACAGCAAGCTGATCAACAAGATCAAAGCTGCCTACATCACCGATGATGCCTACAGCCATGGACGTACCCCTAACGGTGTGCGACAAGGTGAGATTGATGGTCTCTACTACATGGCAGATAAGCTATGTATACACAATGATTCTGTACTGAGAAAACTCAGCATTGAGGAGCAGTATCATGTTTGTAATGGACACCCCAACCATACCCGCACTCTTGCCAACATACTGCGCATGTTCTGGTGGCCACGAATGAATACTACAGTTAAGCATTACTGCAAACATTGTGATACTTGCGTTAGAATCAAAGCGGCTACCGCCAAGCCTTATGGTTCTTTGTTTCCCTTGCCAAAGGCAACCAAGCCTTGGGAGATAATCTCTATGGATTTTATAACCAACTTGCCGGAGGTGGATGGCTATGATGCTATTACTATGTTTGTTGATACAATCACCAAACATTCACATTTTGTGCCATGCAATATTAAGATTGATGCGACACAGTTGGCCAGATTATATTTGGACAATATTAAAGACACCATGGTCTCAGCAGATGTATCATCTCTGACAGAGATCCCATGTTCACTTCAGTGTTTTGGAATCATTGTTTACAGCTCTGCAAACTAAGCTAAATATTTCCAGCGCTTACCACCCGCAGACGGACGGTCAAACTGAACGCACCCACAGAACTATTGAGCAAATATTACGTGCGTTTGTTCACAAGCAACATTACTCTTGGTAAAGTCATTTGGCTCTTGCTGAATTTCCTTACAACAATTCAGTCCATTCAAGAACACATTATGCCCCTGTTGAGGCAATTTATGGCATGATGCCACTGACGCCACCTGATATGATTGCTACTGCCAACCAAGATGCACACAACACAATTGCAAATATTCAGGATATTCAAACGCTGATTTATGAGCAATTGAAGCATGCTCATGAATATCAAAAGGTATATGCCGACCGCAGAACCAGCCTTGTTGAGTTCGCAGAAGGAGACAAAGTCTGCCGGCTCTCGACGGAGCACTTGCTTATTCGCAACCAACCAGCACCCAAGTTCCGATCGCGCTACATCGGCCCATATCCGGTCACGGTCAAGATCTCCAGCCAGGCGTATCGTATGCACCTGCCGCCAACGTTCGACTGCCACAATGTGTTTCACATCAGTCGACTGCGCCGGTGCGTCAACCCAGACGCACAGCCCGATGCAATCCCGTCCAGTGTGGAGCCCCCCGTCGACGAGTTCGTCGTTGAACGCGTGCTCGACTACTCTATCGAGCGCCGCGAGGATCTGTTCAAGCGGGGACTCTGCCTCGTCTTTCTGGTGCGTTGACTAAACTACGAGTCAAGTCACGACAGCTGGAAGCCATACAGCGCGCTGCGACGTGTCGAGACGCTACACAACTTCGCGGGGGCGAGCCGACATCTGCAAGACACGCTACGCTCAAAGGAATACGCCAACCTGCGAGCGCGCCACCCATCGCGTTTTCCAGAGTCCATTCCGGAGCGTTGACACCTATTGTTGTTGTTGCTGCTGCTATATCACGCTTCCACTACTACCGCCAACCGGCATGTGCGCCAGGCCTTCGGCGACGCGAACAGACACTTTCCTGCGACGCCGATATTATGGCCAAGTAATTGTACATGTACTCGTACAATCATACTGCTGTACCGACATTTCACGCGTATTATTACTGGTACGGCCACAACCAGACGCCGGTAATATTTCTTGTAACATACAGTACGACCTATAACTCCGTAATGTTTAATTACATCAGGGCTTTCACAAAAACGCACTACAACAGAACTAACAGCAACTATGAAAGGTTGCCAGCAAAAGAGAGACATAAGCCTGAAAACAAGGTCGAGCAGGAGGACAGGGAGCCAAGAACCAAGAAGGAGCCAAGGGAACCACGAAGTCACTTAGCTGCCAGGAACTTAAGGAACCCCCGCCCCGGGTAGGCTATCAGGCGCGGCGAGGACGCTTGCAGCCAATGACCCGGGTCATAGCAACACATGCCGACGAGCGATGCGACGCAGGCGCAGGAGCACCATCACGTGCCGCACGCGCGGCCGCAACCCCGCCAAGAACGTTGTCTGCATGTGCCATGTTGATGAGCAAGGAGAAATAACTCCGTAATTATCAGGATACTAGCTGCCTATCCGCGGTGCCGATTCGGACCGCTACATGATAAATACCCAATGCCACATGCATATTGCAAGAGATTACATTCTGCAAACAACTCAATTCGCCAAACGCTACGAGTATAGTCATGTTTCACCAAATACTGCCACGAGTACTTACAGACTAGAGGTGCTACGCCTGTCGTCACGCCAGCGTGCGCCACGCGTGCCGCGCAGGCAAAATATCTCTTGGACATCCAGACGAGCGGCACAAACCGTGGGGAGATACTATGCGTCCGTACATACGTTTAGTGCTAGGCAACGACCAACTCGGCGAAACGGCCCTTCATTTGTACGCGTCGGCGTGCGCAGAGACTACCGCGTGTACGTACGGCAGTGCCATCCGCCCGTTCCTACATATCTGCGATGAGCATGGAGTGCCGCCCCTGGGTGCCACGGCGGCAACCGTCGCACGCTACATCGCGTGGCAGGGTTTGCGGGGGACGGTCAACTAAGGCAGCCAGTCTGCAGCCTTACCTTTCCGCGATCAACGGTTTCTACCGCAACCACGTCGCGGAGCCGGTGGCGCAAGGCGACCTCATCAGCAAGGTGAGAAAGGGCCTCGCGGCATCGCAGGTTGAGCCATACCCGTCTAGGGTCCGCATCGTCGTGCCCGGCCGGTTGATCATACGGACATTGCGGCTGGCGGAGGCCATGCGTGAGGAGTTGGGACCCACATAGACCCGCGACCAACATCCTCGTATCCTCTTGTTCGGCGCTACGATGGCATGCGTTGCCATGTATGTGTTCTACGCGCGTGGCAAGGCCGGCGTAGCTTGCCAATAAACGGGCGATTTGACGGTCAATGCTGATGGTACAAACCCACCGTACCATCGGGACCGAACAGGCAAACGAGGGCAACACCGTGACCGCAAGTTACAGTGTCATATTCCGGGGCGCGCGCAGCCCCGGATTGCGGCCCCGCTGATGCTCTATTTGATGCCGCACGCGCAGTTTTTTGCAGTCAGCGCGGGCTTCCAGCAGCCCGGTGGGCAGTGACCCACGACGAGCCGGCGGCATCGTGGACATCGGCCACCGTGAAAGGCTGGTTGCAGGTAGTGGCACATGTGTTGGAGGAGCACCCGCCTCCCGGATTTGTGTGGACGTCACACTCTCTCCGCAAAGGCGATGCCACTGCGGCGTACGCCATCGGCGTGGTGCTGAAGAAGATCAAGCACTTTGGCGGTTGGGCGCAGTTGTCCAGCGTCGTGCTCGACTACGTCAATCCCACGGCGCTGCCGTGTGCGGCATCGTGGCAGCTCTTCGGCTGGCTTACCCCTTGGGGTGGGCCGCCAGCGACGAACAAGAGGCTGCCCGCCCATGGGCGGCATGATGGCAATTGCGGCACCACAATGGTTAAATGGTCATATTGGTAATATAGAGATTTGATTACACTTGGCTTTTCTGTCATCGGTACTGGTAACGTTAAGATTCTAGTTTGAATGTTAGCTACATGTACTTGCAGTACGCGCGCGTACCGCTTGGACTTCCCGATGTTCAGCGGCGCTAGCGACAGCATGCGACAGCTCTGCTGCACGACTCACCCGCACCAGGAGGTGAGTCCACCTGCTGCCTTTGCGCAGCTGGCCAGCTAGCGCAACCCACCCACCCCGCTATGCTACTCTTTTCAATGCGGACAGTACACCCCGTGGCCCTACTCACACCCAAAAATGTAAGGGATTCACATCTTTGGCAAATGCGGCCCCGCAATGGTTGAACCCCTGACCTTAATGCCCTCGAACACCCGCGTGGGGGCAGCACATCAAGGGGGCACCCTACGAATCTACGATACAGTGTACATAATAGGATAGGTACAGTAAAAGTATGCTCCATGCGAACATTTCCTTTCCTTCTCTACCGCGGTGAGCATGAACATGAAGTCGCCGAGTTCAAAAAGGGACACATGGACTGAAGTAAGTGCAACCACTAAGGGTGCCAGGTCAGCTATACGCGGACGGTGCTGTTGGTATCACATGCTCGCTCGATAACATGCATGCCATGTTCGCCCACTTCTCGCAATGGGCGGACGACCATTTTATGGTATTTGGGGTATCTAAGTATGGGGTAGTGATGGCGTTTTTGACGCACCCACAGAACTATTGAGCAAATATTGCGTGCGTTTGTTCACAAGCAACATTACTCTTGGTAAAGTCATTTGGCTCTTGCTGAATTTCCGTACAACAATTCAGTCCATTCAAGAACACATTATGCCCCTGTTGAGGCAATTTATGGCATGATGCCACTGACGCCACCTGATATGATTGCTACTGCCAACCAAGATGCACACAACACAATTGCAAATATTCAGGATATTCAAACGCTGATTTATGAGCAATTGAAGCATGCTCATGAATATCAAAAGGTATATGCCGACCGCAGAACCAGCCTTGTTGAGTTCGCAGAAGGAGACAAAGTCTGCCGGCTCTCGACGGAGCACTTGCTTATTCGCAACCAACCAGCACCCAAGTTCCGATCGCGCTACATCGGGCCATATCCGGTCACGGTCAAGATCTCCAGCCAGGCGTATCGTATGCACCTGCCGCCAACGTTCGACTGCCACAATGTGTTTCACATCAGTCGACTGCGCCGGTGCGTCAACCCAGACGCACAGCCCGATGCAATCCCGTCCAGTGTGGAGCCCCCCGTCGACGAGTTCGTCGTTGAACGCGTGCTCGACTTCTCTATCGAGCGCCGCGAGGATCTGTTCAAGCGGGGACTCTGCCTCGTCTTTCTGGTGCGTTGACTAAACTACGAGTCAAGTCACGACAGCTGGAAGCCATACAGCGCGCTGCGACGTGTCGAGACGCTACACAACTTCGCGGGGGCGAGCCGACATCTGCAAGACACGCTACGCTCAAAGGAATACGCCAACCTGCGAGCGCGCCACCCATCGCGTTTTCCAGAGTCCATTCCGGAGCGTTGACACCTATTGTTGTTGTTGCTGCTGCTATATCACGCTTCCACTACTACCGCCAACCGGCATGTGCGCCAGGCCTTCGGCGACGCGAACAGACACTTTCCTGCGACGCCGATATTATGGCCAAGTAATTGTACATGTACTCGTACAATCATACTGCTGTACCGACATTTCACGCGTATTATTACTGGTACGGCCACAACCAGACGCCGGTAATATTTCTTGTAACATACAGTACGACCTATAACTCCGTAATGTTTAATTACATCAGGGCTTTCACAAAAACGCACTACAACAGAACTAACAGCAACTATGAAAGGTTGCCAGCAAAAGAGAGACATAAGCCTGAAAACAAGGTCGAGCAGGAGGACAGGGAGCCAAGAACCAAGAAGGAGCCAAGGGAACCACGAAGTCACTTAGCTGCCAGGAACTTAAGGAACCCCCGCCCCGGGTAGGCTATCAGGCGCGGCGAGGACGCTTGCAGCCAATGACCCGGGTCATAGCAACACATGCCGACGAGCGACGCGACGCAGGCGCAGGAGCACCATCACGTGCCGCACGCGCGGCCGCAACCCCGCCAAGAACGTTGTCTGCATGTGCCATGTTGATGAGCAAGGAGAAATAACTCCGTAATTATCAGGATACTAGCTGCCTATCCGCGGTGCCGATTCGGACCGCTACATGATAAATATCCAATGCCACATGCATATTGCAAGAGATTACATTCTGCAAACAACTCAATTCGCCAAACGCTACGAGTATAGTCATGTTTCACCAAATACTGCCACGAGTACTTACAGACTAGAGGTGCTACGCCTGTCGTCACGCCAGCGTGCGCCACGCGTGCCGCGCAGGCAAAATATCTCTTGGACATCCAGACGAGCGGCACAAACCGTGGGGAGATACTATGCGTCCGTACATACGTTTAGTGCTAGGCAACGACCAACTCGGCGAAACGGCCCTTCATTTGTACGCGTCGGCGTGCGCAGAGACTACCGCGTGTACGTACGGCAGTGCCATCCGCCCGTTCCTACATATCTGCGATGAGCATGGAGTGCCGCCCCTGGGTGCCACGGCGGCAACCGTCGCACGCTACATCGCGTGGCAGGGTTTGCGGGGGACGGTCAACTAAGGCAGCCAGTCTGCAGCCTTACCTTTCCGCGATCAACGGTTTCTACCGCAACCACGTCGCGGAGCCGGTGGCGCAAGGCGACCTCATCAGCAAGGTGAGAAAGGGCCTCGCGGCATCGCAGGTTGAGCCATACCCGTCTAGGGTCCGCATCGTCGTGCCCGGCCGGTTGATCATACGGACATTGCGGCTGGCGGAGGCCATGCGTGAGGAGTTGGGACCCACATAGACCCGCGACCAACATCCTCGTATCCTCTTGTTCGGCGCTACGATGGCATGCGTTGCCATGTATGTGTTCTACGCGCGTGGCAAGGCCGGCGTAGCTTGCCAATAAACGGGCGATTTGACGGTCAATGCTGATGGTACAAACCCACCGTACCATCGGGACCGAACAGGCAAACGAGGGCAACACCGTGACCGCAAGTTACAGTGTCATATTCCGGGGCGCGCGCAGCCCCGGATTGCGGCCCCGCTGATGCTCTATTTGATGCCGCACGCGCAGTTTTTTGCAGTCAGCGCGGGCTTCCAGCAGCCCGGTGGGCAGTGACCCACGACGAGCCGGCGGCATCGTGGACATCGGCCACCGTGAAAGGCTGGTTGCAGGTAGTGGCACATGTGTTGGAGGAGCACCCGCCTCCCGGATTTGTGTGGACGTCACACTCTCTCCGCAAAGGCGATGCCACTGCGGCGTACGCCATCGGCGTGGTGCTGAAGAAGATCAAGCACTTTGGCGGTTGGGCGCAGTTGTCCAGCGTCGTGCTCGACTACGTCAATCCCACGGCGCTGCCGTGTGCGGCATCGTGGCAGCTCTTCGGCTGGCTTACCCCTTGGGGTGGGCCGCCAGCGACGAACAAGAGGCTGCCCGCCCATGGGCGGCATGATGGCAATTGCGGCACCACAATGGTTAAATGGTCATATTGGTAATATAGAGATTTGATTACACTTGGCTTTTCTGTCATCGGTACTGGTAACGTTAAGATTCTAGTTTGAATGTTAGCTACATGTACTCGCAGTACGCGCGCGTACCGCTTGGACTTCCCGATGTTCAGCGGCGCTAGCGACAGCATGCGACAGCTCTGCTGCACGACTCACCCGCACCAGGAGGTGAGTCCACCTGCTGCCTTTGCGCAGCTGGCCAGCTAGCGCAACCCACCCACCCCGCTATGCTACTCTTTTCAATGCGGACAGTACACCCCGTGGCCCTACTCACACCCAAAAATGTAAGGGATTCACATCTTTGGCAAATGCGGCCCCGCAATGGTTGAACCCCTGACCTTAATGCCCTCGAACACCCGCGTGGGGGCAGCACATCAAGGGGGCACCCTACGAATCTACGATACAGTGTACATAATAGGATAGGTACAGTAAAAGTATGCTCCATGCGAACATTTCCTTTCCTTCTCTACCGCGGTGAGCATGAACATGAAGTCGCCGAGTTCAAAAAGGGACACATGGACTGAAGTAAGTGCAACCACTAAGGGTGCCAGGTCAGCTATACGCGGACGGTGCTGTTGGTATCACATGCTCGCTCGATAACATGCATGCCATGTTCGCCCACTTCTCGCAATGGGCGGACGACCATTTTATGGTATTTGGGGTATCTAAGTATGGGGTAGTGATGGCGTTTTTGACGCACCCACAGAACTATTGAGCAAATATTGCGTGCGTTTGTTCACAAGCAACATTACTCTTGGTAAAGTCATTTGGCTCTTGCTGAATTTCCGTACAACAATTCAGTCCATTCAAGAACACATTATGCCCCTGTTGAGGCAATTTATGGCATGATGCCACTGACGCCACCTGATATGATTGCTACTGCCAACCAAGATGCACACAACACAATTGCAAATATTCAGGATATTCAAACGCTGATTTATGAGCAATTGAAGCATGCTCATGAATATCAAAAGGTATATGCCGACCGCAGAACCAGCCTTGTTGAGTTCGCAGAAGGAGACAAAGTCTGCCGGCTCTCGACGGAGCACTTGCTTATTCGCAACCAACCAGCACCCAAGTTCCGATCGCGCTACATCGGGCCATATCCGGTCACGGTCAAGATCTCCAGCCAGGCGTATCGTATGCACCTGCCGCCAACGTTCGACTGCCACAATGTGTTTCACATCAGTCGACTGCGCCGGTGCGTCAACCCAGACGCACAGCCCGATGCAATCCCGTCCAGTGTGGAGCCCCCCGTCGACGAGTTCGTCGTTGAACGCGTGCTCGACTTCTCTATCGAGCGCCGCGAGGATCTGTTCAAGCGGGGACTCTGCCTCGTCTTTCTGGTGCGTTGACTAAACTACGAGTCAAGTCACGACAGCTGGAAGCCATACAGCGCGCTGCGACGTGTCGAGACGCTACACAACTTCGCGGGGGCGAGCCGACATCTGCAAGACACGCTACGCTCAAAGGAATACGCCAACCTGCGAGCGCGCCACCCATCGCGTTTTCCAGAGTCCATTCCGGAGCGTTGACACCTATTGTTGTTGTTGCTGCTGCTATATCACGCTTCCACTACTACCGCCAACCGGCATGTGCGCCAGGCCTTCGGCGACGCGAACAGACACTTTCCTGCGACGCCGATATTATGGCCAAGTAATTGTACATGTACTCGTACAATCATACTGCTGTACCGACATTTCACGCGTATTATTACTGGTACGGCCACAACCAGACGCCGGTAATATTTCTTGTAACATACAGTACGACCTATAACTCCGTAATGTTTAATTACATCAGGGCTTTCACAAAAACGCACTACAACAGAACTAACAGCAACTATGAAAGGTTGCCAGCAAAAGAGAGACATAAGCCTGAAAACAAGGTCGAGCAGGAGGACAGGGAGCCAAGAACCAAGAAGGAGCCAAGGGAACCACGAAGTCACTTAGCTGCCAGGAACTTAAGGAACCCCCGCCCCGGGTAGGCTATCAGGCGCGGCGAGGACGCTTGCAGCCAATGACCCGGGTCATAGCAACACATGCCGACGAGCGACGCGACGCAGGCGCAGGAGCACCATCACGTGCCGCACGCGCGGCCGCAACCCCGCCAAGAACGTTGTCTGCATGTGCCATGTTGATGAGCAAGGAGAAATAACTCCGTAATTATCAGGATACTAGCTGCCTATCCGCGGTGCCGATTCGGACCGCTACATGATAAATATCCAATGCCACATGCATATTGCAAGAGATTACATTCTGCAAACAACTCAATTCGCCAAACGCTACGAGTATAGTCATGTTTCACCAAATACTGCCACGAGTACTTACAGACTAGAGGTGCTACGCCTGTCGTCACGCCAGCGTGCGCCACGCGTGCCGCGCAGGCAAAATATCTCTTGGACATCCAGACGAGCGGCACAAACCGTGGGGAGATACTATGCGTCCGTACATACGTTTAGTGCTAGGCAACGACCAACTCGGCGAAACGGCCCTTCATTTGTACGCGTCGGCGTGCGCAGAGACTACCGCGTGTACGTACGGCAGTGCCATCCGCCCGTTCCTACATATCTGCGATGAGCATGGAGTGCCGCCCCTGGGTGCCACGGCGGCAACCGTCGCACGCTACATCGCGTGGCAGGGTTTGCGGGGGACGGTCAACTAAGGCAGCCAGTCTGCAGCCTTACCTTTCCGCGATCAACGGTTTCTACCGCAACCACGTCGCGGAGCCGGTGGCGCAAGGCGACCTCATCAGCAAGGTGAGAAAGGGCCTCGCGGCATCGCAGGTTGAGCCATACCCGTCTAGGGTCCGCATCGTCGTGCCCGGCCGGTTGATCATACGGACATTGCGGCTGGCGGAGGCCATGCGTGAGGAGTTGGGACCCACATAGACCCGCGACCAACATCCTCGTATCCTCTTGTTCGGCGCTACGATGGCATGCGTTGCCATGTATGTGTTCTACGCGCGTGGCAAGGCCGGCGTAGCTTGCCAATAAACGGGCGATTTGACGGTCAATGCTGATGGTACAAACCCACCGTACCATCGGGACCGAACAGGCAAACGAGGGCAACACCGTGACCGCAAGTTACAGTGTCATATTCCGGGGCGCGCGCAGCCCCGGATTGCGGCCCCGCTGATGCTCTATTTGATGCCGCACGCGCAGTTTTTTGCAGTCAGCGCGGGCTTCCAGCAGCCCGGTGGGCAGTGACCCACGACGAGCCGGCGGCATCGTGGACATCGGCCACCGTGAAAGGCTGGTTGCAGGTAGTGGCACATGTGTTGGAGGAGCACCCGCCTCCCGGATTTGTGTGGACGTCACACTCTCTCCGCAAAGGCGATGCCACTGCGGCGTACGCCATCGGCGTGGTGCTGAAGAAGATCAAGCACTTTGGCGGTTGGGCGCAGTTGTCCAGCGTCGTGCTCGACTACGTCAATCCCACGGCGCTGCCGTGTGCGGCATCGTGGCAGCTCTTCGGCTGGCTTACCCCTTGGGGTGGGCCGCCAGCGACGAACAAGAGGCTGCCCGCCCATGGGCGGCATGATGGCAATTGCGGCACCACAATGGTTAAATGGTCATATTGGTAATATAGAGATTTGATTACACTTGGCTTTTCTGTCATCGGTACTGGTAACGTTAAGATTCTAGTTTGAATGTTAGCTACATGTACTCGCAGTACGCGCGCGTACCGCTTGGACTTCCCGATGTTCAGCGGCGCTAGCGACAGCATGCGACAGCTCTGCTGCACGACTCACCCGCACCAGGAGGTGAGTCCACCTGCTGCCTTTGCGCAGCTGGCCAGCTAGCGCAACCCACCCACCCCGCTATGCTACTCTTTTCAATGCGGACAGTACACCCCGTGGCCCTACTCACACCCAAAAATGTAAGGGATTCACATCTTTGGCAAATGCGGCCCCGCAATGGTTGAACCCCTGACCTTAATGCCCTCGAACACCCGCGTGGGGGCAGCACATCAAGGGGGCACCCTACGAATCTACGATACAGTGTACATAATAGGATAGGTACAGTAAAAGTATGCTCCATGCGAACATTTCCTTTCCTTCTCTACCGCGGTGAGCATGAACATGAAGTCGCCGAGTTCAAAAAGGGACACATGGACTGAAGTAAGTGCAACCACTAAGGGTGCCAGGTCAGCTATACGCGGACGGTGCTGTTGGTATCACATGCTCGCTCGATAACATGCATGCCATGTTCGCCCACTTCTCGCAATGGGCGGACGACCATTTTATGGTATTTGGGGGTATCTAAGTATGGGGTAGTGATGTGCGTTTTGTGACGCACCCAAGAACTATTGAGAGAAATATTGCGTGCGTTATGTTCACAAGCAACATTACTCTTGGTAAATGTCATTTGGCTCTTGTCTGATTCCGTACCAATTCAGTGTCCATTCAAGAACACATTATGGCCCTTTTGAGGCAAATTTATGGCATGATGACGACTGACGCAACCTGATATGAATTGCTACCCTGCCAACCAAGATGCACACAACACAATTGCAAATATTCAGGATATTCAAACGCTGATTTATGAGCAATTGAAGCATGCTCATGAATATCAAAAGGTATATGCCGACCGCAGAACCAGCCTTGTTGAGTTCGCAGAAGGAGACAAGTCTGCCGGCTCTCGACGGAGCACTTGCTTATTCGCAACCAACCAGCACCCAAGTTCCGATCGCGCTACATCGGGCATATCCGGTCACGGTCAAGATCTCCAGCCAGGCGTATACGTATGCACCTGCCGCCAACGTTCGACTGCACAATGTGTTTCACATCAAGTTCGACTGCGCCGGTGCGTCAACCCAGACGCACAGCCCGATGCAATCCCGTCCAGTGTTGGAGCCCCCCGTCGACGAGTTCCGTCGTTGAAACGCGGTGGCGTCGACTTCTCTATCGAGCGCCGCGAGGATCTGTTCAAGCGGGGACCTGCCTTCGTCTTTCTGGTGCGTTGACTAAACTACGAGTCAGTCACGACAGCTGGAAGCCATACAGCGCGCTGCGACGTGTCGAGACGCTACACACTTCGCGGGGGCGAGCCGACATCATGCAAGACACGCTACGCTCAAAGGAATACGCAACCTGCGAGCGGCGCCACCCATCGCGTTTTCCAGAGTCCATTCCGGAGCGTTGACGACCTATTGTTGTTGTTGCTGCTGCTATATCACCTTGCACTTACTACCCCAACCGGCATGTTGCGCCAGGCCTTCGGCGAGCGAACAGACACTTTCCTGCGACGCCGATATTATGGCCAAGTAATTGTACATGTACTCGTACAATCATACTGCTGTAGACCGACATTTCACGCGTATTATTATATGGTCGGCACAACCAGACGCCGGTAAATTTCTTGTAACATACAGTACGACCTATAACTCCGTAATGTTTAATTACAATCAGGGCTTTCACAAAAAACGCACTACAACAGAACTAACAGCAACTATGAAAGGTTGCCAGCAAAAGAGAGACATAAGCTGAAACAAGGTCGAGCAGGAGGACAGGGAGCCAAGAACCAAGAAGGAGCCAAGGGACCACGAAGTCACTTAGCTGCCCAGGAACTTAAAGGAACCCCCCGCCCCGGGTAGGCTTCAGGCGCGGCGAGGACGCTTGCAGCCAATGACCGGTCATAGCAACACATGCCGACGAGCGACGCGACGCAGGCGCAGGAGCACCATACGTGCCGCACGCGCGGCCGGCAACCCCGCCAAGAACGTTGTCTGCATGTGCATGTTGATGAGCAAGAGAATAACTCCGTAATTATCAGGATACTAGCTGCCTATCCGCGGTGCGATTCGGACCGCCTACATGATAAATATCCAATGCCACAATGCATATTGCAAGAGATTACATTCTGCAAACAACTCAATTCGCCAAACGCTACGAGTATAAGTCATGTTTCAACCAAATCTGGCCACGAGTACTTACAGACTAGAGGTGCTACGCCTGTCGTCACGCCAGCGTGCGCCACGCGTGCCGCGCAGGCAAAATATCTCTTGGACATCCAGACGAGCGGCACAAACCGTGGGGAGATACTATGCGTCCGTACATACGTTTAGTGCTAGGCAACGACCAACTCGGCGAAACGGCCCTTCATTTGTACGCGTCGGCGTGCGCAGAGACTACCGCGTGTACGTACGGCAGTGCCATCCGCCCGTTCCTACATATCTGCGATGAGCATGGAGTGCCGCCCCTGGGTGCCACGGCGGCAACCGTCGCACGCTACATCGCGTGGCAGGGTTTGCGGGGGACGGTCAACTAAGGCAGCCAGTCTGCAGCCTTACCTTTCCGCGATCAACGGTTTCTACCGCAACCACGTCGCGGAGCCGGTGGCGCAAGGCGACCTCATCAGCAAGGTGAGAAAGGGCCCTCGCGGCATCGCAGTTGAGCCATACCCGTCTAGGGTCCGCATCGTCGTGCCCGGCCGGTTGATCATACGGACATTGCGGCTGGCGGAGGCCATGCGTGAGGAGTTGGGACCCACATAGACCCGCGACCAACATCCTCGTATCCTCTTGTTCGGCGCTACGATGGCATGCGTTGCCATGTATGTGTTCTACGCGCCGTGGCAAGGCCGGCGTAGCTGTGCCAATAAACGGGCGATTTGACGGTCAATTGCTGATGGTACAAACCCACCGTACCATCGGGACCGAACAGGCAAACGAGGGCAAACACCGTGACCGCAAGTTACAGTGTCATATTCCGGGGCCGCCGCAGCTCCCGGATTGCGGCCCCGCTGATATGCTGCTATTTTGATGCGCACGGCGCAGTTTATTTTGCAGTCAGGCGGCGGTGGCTTCCATGGCAGCCCGGTTGGGGGCAGTGAACCCACATGACGAGCCGGGCGGCATCGTGGACATCTGGCCACGCGGTGAAAGGCGCTGGTGTGCCAAGGATAGTGGCACATAGTTGTTGGAGGAAGCACCCCGACCTGCCCGAGTATTGTGTGGTGGACGTCCACACTCTACTCCGCAAAGGCAGATGGCCACTGCGGGCGATACGCCATCGGGCGTGGTGGCTGAAGAAGATCAAGCAGCTTTGGCGGTTGGGCGCTAGTTGATCCAGCGATCGTGCGTCGAACTACGGGTCAATCCCACGGCGCTGCCGTGTGGCGGCATCGTTGGCAGCTCTTCGGCTGGCTTACCCCTTGGGGTGGGCCGCCAGCGACGAACAAGAGGCTGCCCGCCCATGGGCGGCATGATGGCAATTGCGGCACCACAATGGTTAAATGGTCATATTGGTAATATAGAGATTTGATTACACTTGGCTTTTCTGTCATCGGTACTGGTAACGTTAAGATTCTAGTTTGAATGTTAGCTACATGTACTCGCAGTACGCGCGCGTACCGCTTGGACTTCCCGATGTTCAGCGGCGCTAGCGACAGCATGCGACAGCTCTGCTGCACGACTCACCCGCACCAGGAGGTGAGTCCACCTGCTGCCTTTGCGCAGCTGGCCAGCTAGCGCAACCCACCCACCCCGCTATGCTACTCTTTTCAATGCGGACAGTACACCCCGTGGCCCTACTCACACCCAAAAATGTAAGGGATTCACATCTTTGGCAAATGCGGCCCCGCAATGGTTGAACCCCTGACCTTAATGCCCTCGAACACCCGCGTGGGGCAGCACATCAAGGGGCACCCTACGAATCTACGATACAGTGTACATAATAGGATAGGTACAGTAAAAGTATGCTCCATGCGAACATTTCCTTTCCTTCTCTACCGCGGTGAGCATGAACATGAAGTCGCCGAGTTCAAAAAGGGACACATGGACTGAAGTAAGTGCAACCACTAAGGGTGCCAGGTCAGCTATACGCGGACGGTGCTGTTGGTATCACATGCTCGCTCGATAACATGCATGCCATGTTCGCCCACTTCTCGCAATGGGCGGACGACCATTTTATGGTATTTGGGGTATCTAAGTATGGGGTAGGATGGCATTAGGCCGATATTCCGACAAGACCGCGCTACGCAAACAAGCTGCCCGATGGCGGCTTGGGGGGGAACGGGTACCGGTTGTAAATTAATATAGGTATTTGGGTACCGTCATTAACTCGGATTTAGGTATGCGGCACATAGTAGACGACTGAGTTAAGAGGGGTAGACGCGCCATTGAGGCGCTCGATTCGGTACTAGTCGGTGGACGGGACATACTTCCTATTAATGTGCGTGTGTCTGTCTTTAAAACTTGTGTACTGCCGGTTTTAACTTACGGGTGAAGTATGGGGCATGGATAGAACTAGCGGCGCAAATAAGTTACAAACCGTACGCAATCAGTGCTTGCGGTGCCTCATCGGGGCGGTGGGTAAAAACTCCCCAGGGGTGGCCACTGCACCGATGATGAGGGAATCGGATATTGCGCCCACAGAGGCTACGGCCGCTGCGGCACGGGCTCGGGTGTTCCTTAAAGCATCCGACTTGAATACATGTATAACCCATTTAGTAGATCAGCCAAGTCCGGCGCGCCCTAACAGCAACGTGGACGTTGGGGATTGTGCGGTGGTTAGATCTACTAGCTAGGGCGGACGTAGAGCTAGCCACCGACGTCGGGGACTGTGCGGTGGTTAGATCTACTAGCTAGGGCGAA